>CAXDID010000153.1:0-190643 GCA_963988835.1 Hexamita inflata | reverse complement strand
TCAGTAAAGACCCAATAGGGACCTTCATTAGCGGGCCAGTTTCACCTGATTCGCTAACTTACTTTTTAGAAACTGGTTCTCGCTCAGTTCCTTTTTGCTCGTTATTTCCTTCGGTTTGCACGAGAGGTTGTTCCGTTGTATTGGCATTGCTTGGTGGTGGTTGCCTTTGATGCATCGTTTCATCAACTTGATTAGGTACCTGGGGTCCTTCTTAGTTTATTTGTTTTTGCAAATTCCTAATTTCGGAGTATATTGCCGGTGGTGGATTAACTATTTCCTAGAGTTTAGGCGTATTGATATCTTATTTAGCTCTCTATTGTTAGATAAACTATTTCTGATATTCTTTAACTTGCTTCTTTTTCTTCTAGGCTTTCGTTAAGAATGGCTTGGTTTCCTATTTTGCGTCAGCTATCGTTTTTTATTCATTTGGACCATCTTTTGGCTATGATTTGACAGGCTTTTCTAAGACAGGTTATTTATCCTCTTTCTTTTTCTAAGTTTCCTTTTGAGGAGACTTTGTGTTCGATTGGGGCTTTTAAGTGGTCTTTTGATCTTGTGACTTTTAGACTGGGGGCTTTTCCTCTTTCTACTTCTGAGCGTCCTTAGGCTTCGTTTTGTCAGGCGCCTTTTCTTCGATATTCTTCGTAGGTTCAGCTTTCTAACTTGCTTTAGTCTTTTTCTTCTCGTTTTCAGGCTGGGCTTCGGCATTGCTTGTCTTTTAAGTGATCTTCTTGTCGTCATGCTTCTTTTTGGTTTCTTTGAATTTACGCACCACTGCCGCCGCTGTATCAAATTAACTTTACAATTCTCTTTACAATTTGGCGATCTTCTCTTTGAGAGACTAAATTTTCTTGTCATTGCCTTTCGCGTTGGGGATTACTTTGGTCTGAGTGAGTTAGTCAGGTTTTTTCTTTGTGGACGTGTCCTCCAGTTTATTGTTGCCTTTTTCTGCTGTTTGCGTTGACTTCTTTTTAGTCTTTGTCTTGTGGGCTTTTTCAAAGTTTTTCAGTGTTTATTTAGGCTTTGCAGGCACTTCTTTGATTGGAGATTGTGTGGCTACCTTCATCATTCCTTTTTCGTGAAGGTAATCAAAGATTTTCCCGTAGTTGTCAGTGCGTTTGAGTTAAACATCACTGTCCGCTAGGGAGGCAAAGCGGTTGGCACTGGGTTTCTCGACATCGATTTCGCTATGTTTTTCGCCCCGTTGGACTACTTTCTTTCTATACATAAGCTCAGCTCGATGTGTTTGAGAGGTACTTATCATGTAGCCTATCTCTTCATAAATCGTCTCGAAATTAACTCGAAGTTCTTCCAAGAATTCTCTCGACTTTTAATGAATAGTGAGATTCTTACCGATTATGATCGGAATAATTTTGAGCGGGTTACCATTTTGATCCTTTTTGTCCCGATAATGCTACTCTTTGAGAGCGTAATACTTATCAAGATCCCAAGTGATTCCAATATCCAAATAAATCTGAACTCCGTTGACCACAATGCTGATGTCCGGTTTAGTCCGGTCTTCCAGCCTGTTGTCGTTGTCTTTGCAGACTTTTCTGGCTTGATATCTCTTTCTGAGGATTCTTTCAAGGAAGTTTGCAAAACGATCGTGGGCTGCTATGTTTAGCTCGTTGATCTTTTTGCAGTCTTGTTCGTGGCCTTCCTTGTATGGTTTTTTGCACAGTTCGCAAATTTCTGGGATTGGTGTATCCCTCACGTTGTTGAAAACCCAGTTGATCATGTACTAGAATGCAGTGTTATCCATTCTTCTACGGCCCAACAGTGTGTACCCTGGTTTAGGTACCGTGTCGTCGACCTGTAGTGACATTTTTTCTTGGATTTTCATTTCTTTGCGTGTGTCTCTGAAGAAATTCTTAGATTTAGTCATCTTGGTGTTTATTTTGCCAATGATTTGTTCGAGTTTGGATTTGGTAATTTAGTCACCATTTTCTCGAATATAGTAGTCAATCTTTTGGATTTGATCTACCTTCATCTAATCGTAGTACGCGCCGGGTAAGATGATTCCAAGACCTCCTTGGCATTTGAAGTCAAATGCGAATTGTTGGAGTGCATCAGAGGATGCATTTGAGTGGAGTATTTCTTCCATGTCTACCATTAGCTGCTTGTCAATTTCTTGATAAAGCTGCTTGTTCTCAGCGCAGTGCTCCGCGACGTCGATGAGAGGTCCGTAGTTACAGGCGCTTACGATGCATTGGCAGAAGAGTAGAAGTTTATCCTTGTTTGGAATGTCTAATTTTGCGTACCCATCAAATTTCTTTTGAGATTGTCCGTGATTTGTTTGGCCAGTGGTTTCGCTGTTTTTCCAAAATCTTAGCCTAAAAAGTTCACGATTCCTGATTTGTTAAAGAAGTTGGGGTGAGTGCACTCGCATTTTTCGGTATTTACTTCTAAATGCATTTCTTTGTACAAGGCAATCGTTTCGTTGATAGTTTATTGGATTTTGTCGGGGGTTGTGATTACGACCATGTCGTCTATAAACTCCAGAGCGAATTTATATGAGTTTCCATTTTAGTCTTTTGCGGCCTGTGTTTTCTCCATGATTTAGTTTGAGAAACCACAGTATATGATAGTACTAAGGTTGCAACCTTAATTTATTCCTACTTGGAGTTAATGGAAGTTGTTCGACCATCTGGCTTTAATTTGGTTCATAATATAGCGGGAATCTATATTACTTACCCCCTGCTCTATCAGCATTTTCTCAATCAATTCATGTCTAACACTCGAGAAGGCTCTTTTCACGTCGAATTTGATGGCGACAAGGCCGCCTTCGATTGCCAGAGCGAGTTTGTGTTTGGCTAATAGCATTCCGGATGGTGTGATTGCAAATTAGTTTTAATTGATTTTAATTTTGCTGACTAAACGTCTTTTGAGCATGGAATGGTAGCAGGAGAGCAGTGCTTCTTGGACTTATACTGGTCTATAATCCTGTTTTCCATCACTATCAAGTTTGTGCTTGTCTATGTATACTACTCTAGATTTGTATAGTTTAGATTTGTCCTTGATAGTTACTGCTTCATGTATCTGATTGAAGCCTTATTTGAACATTTGAATGAGTAATCTGTCACAAGTTTTATATGCGTATTTTAGATGCAAGTTTCCGAAGCCTGATTCTCCAGCCGATGTGTATTCATACATCTACTCGATTTAGGTTTCGACTTCCTCGATTTTAAATAGCGGAGCTTGTGACTGTACCACAGTATCTTCACCCCTTGCTGGAACGTAAATAGTTTCAGCGGGTTGTGTTTGGGAGAAGTGTTTGGCGTCTAATTCTTATGTTTGCTCAGGTGTTAAGATAACCTGTTTTTCGCCAGCGTTATATCTTTCAATGTGTGATTACGCTAGACCAAATCGGTTGTGGTTGATGCAGAACATAATATAGTCTTCTGTTCGAGACTTAGTCTGATACTCTATCTCTTCGAAGCCATTTAGATAGCTTTGAGGTCGTGTGAAACGTCCTAAGAAATCGTCCATTAATGCCGGTGCATTTTGTGGGGCATGTACGAATTTGAGGATTATTTCTTCAGCGCGCTCTCTTATAGCTAGTTCGTCTTCGGCGTTGCAGTACTTTGACAACTCATGTACGCTACATTTGGAGCTTTTTGCGGTTGAACTGTAGATGATAGTTGGATTGTCATTATTGCCGTTGTTGTTGCTACTCGGGTTGTTAGGCTGGTTATATATATATATATTTATATGAACGATTAGGCTTGGCGTTTTGACGTTAGAGCTGAAGAGGCATTGCTGAAATACCAGCTTTGTTTAGTGTGGTCGATGATGGGTTCATTTGATCGCGCTTCTCGTTCCTCGCCGCATCCCACTTCCTGAGATGCGGCTCGGCCAAATCGGTTGCGGAAGGTAAAATCCCCCGGTTTAAAGTGCTGAGCTGGCATTATTAAGGATCGGTATGGCTAAGGGCATGCCATCAACGAGCCTTCAGGATTGGAAAGCGGCAACCGCTCCATTGCTTCCTTAGAAACGCAGATGGTACGACGCAGGTGGATTCCCGTATAGATCGGCTCGCACGAAGCAGCCGCGTTACGCCCCTGGATGCTTGTACCCGAGTCGTTGGTTGCCTTGGCCGCGGAGGTGCGCCTAACGTACATAGGTGTATCTAAAACTAATGATCATTCGCGTGAACTTACAGTTCCTGTACAGAAGACCGAACTAGTATAAACGAAAGTTAAGTGAGTGGGATATATATATATATATATATATATATATATATATATTTATAAACTGAGAAGCAAGAAACAGTTTCTAAAAAGAAAGTTAGCGAATCAGGTGAAACTGGTCCGCTAACGACTCAGTGAGGGCCCTGCTGGGTCTTTACTGAGTGGGCATAAATGACGGGTTGAGCCCGTTTTGAAAGTGGAAACACTGGCGTGCGAGAGCCCATGTTTTGCTTTCGAAAGTCTCAATGAAGTCTGTTTGTGCCGTCTCGAGGAAGTGAAATGAATATATATATATATATATATATTTATTTATTTATTTATTTATATGTACAGATAAAATTGTAAATTCAAAGTTCATAATAAGAAGTTGATCGAACAAGTTATATTGAGTCGTATCTGAATACGGTTTCTGAAAATATTCGGAAAATGAAATGTAACTAGAAATTGCTTGTTAAAAACATATTAACAATGAGAATACACTAAATAAATGAAGAGTTAGGGTTGTGAGACTTTATATAATTTTATTTAATATTCATTTAATATTTCCTGAAATGGTACAAAAAGACATCACTTCGTTTACAAGTGCCACTTCAGTGAGTGTGAGTGAATAAATACAGTGAGCGAATAAAATATACCATAAGTCAAAACATTCAAAAATGTTAGCTAGTGCTATAAACAATATGATTTCACTAGGCGGATCCAAACAATCTACTAGATCTCAATTGGTCTTGAGCTATTCATAGAGAATTCATCTGTGAAGATTATTTTCAATCATTTAATTCTGGACACAGTGGAAAGTCATAATCGTCATTAATGTCATTGTACTTTGGTTGTTATTGGCTTATTTAATGAGATCTATAATATCAAATCTAAATACTGAGGTCACGGGACCTAAGTTGCCAGAGGTAAATCTCTGTTATAATCCCATTATTTGCACATCATTGTATGTATTAACAGTTAAACTCACCTCTGAACACAATTTGTCCGATTATTTTTATTCCATACATGTTGTCATAAACTTCGGCTACTAACCCACAAAATATTTGAGAAATTAGAGCGTATCAAAAAGGTTAGCATTCATTAATGTATTATCTAGGGGTAAAGAAATACTTATTTTATGCTCTCGACTCAAACTATTCAGCGAATGTTCTTTACACAATTATGTCTATTTTCAGATGTTAAATTTGAATTAAACTGAATTCATTTACGTAAGAAGCAACATAACTAGGTTCTATAAATATTGATAGTAGAGATGTCTAGGATCTGCTTCTGAGTTGTTCAACTTTGGAGTGGAAATAGTATGACTTTATATTTTATATTCTGTAAATAGAAATATTTAATGTGTTCGCTCCAATTACGAAGAAGCCACATCTATGACTCTGAACAGTGCCAACCAAAACTATTTCAAAAACTTTCCCGTCAATAAATTTACATGATAAGTTACGAACTTAGTGAAAGGTGAACATAGAGTATGGTGATTTGTTGGTCTGAAAGAAATAGGATTATTATTTGGCCTTATTTGAACATCATTCAAGACATTATTGTTCAATATTTTGAAACCCTCAAACTTTTATTCGTCAAAACCAACTAATTCAACTTGACGGGATAAATTTGTTAATTTATATGGATATGTGACAAATTGCTGTTGTTTCCTTGAGTACACTAACCGTTTGAGCTCGACAAACCGTTTTTCTATTTTGCAGATCAGAATATTAATCTAGACAAGAGCTATAAAAGCAGAACTCTGAGTTAACATCGTATTTGAGCCCGTTGTAACCAATCGTTTTAAATGTTAAATATAAACTTTTGAGCTTCAGTAGTTCCATGCTCAAAATCTTATCGAAAGAATGTTACGAATTCGAGTTTGAATTTTTACCAAACTGAAAATGTTCATAACTACCATCGTAACTTCTTCAAGCAACACCGTCACTTTTAACCACGAGTAAATATTGTGATAAAGTACACAATGAACATTTTCTATTATTTTACATCAAGTCCATTTTGAAGTGTGAGGTTTACAATTAAAAAATTAGCTCAATGTGGTTTAATATGTAATAGTAATAAATATAGAAGGAAACTATCCAATTCTTACTATTGATAGAAATAAATGCGTTTTTTCCTTGGCAACTTAGGTCCCGTGACCTCAGTATGTCAAATATCACAATATTGATTTGAGTTATACAAGAACTACGAAACGGCCGTTGAGAGCGTTCCGAAAGAGAATTTGTTCTTCGTTCTGCCCAGGATCCTGATGATGTTTTAAGGGATTCTGAAGGAGAATATTTACATGCTACTCGCAGATCTGAGCATCGTGGCTGTGATTCTCAGCGAGAAAATAATAAACGATGAAATCAGCAGCTTCATGATCGGAGTCGGCGTTTTTGAAACCATAGTCGCGGCCGTGCTGTTTGTTTGAATGACTTTACACATTTTATTATTATATGTACACTACTTTACATTCTGTTAGGAGTTTTGACGAGCGAAAAAATATAAATAAATAAGATAATCTATTTTAGAAATAAAAGATGAGATCAGAGAAAAAGGACGACCACTTAAGACGAATTTTATGGTATTATACATTTATTATTTATAAAAATGCTGAGGTTTTCACAATAGTATTCAGTAATGTTAAAAAGATATTTTGAATACTTCAAAATAATAAAAGAAAATAATTAGTATTATTATGGTAATTAGACCATATAATGAATTTTTGAAACATGAAAAATTGAAATGAAATTTACAAATACATATATTGATAATATTTTTATAATTGATACATTTCTATGACACATCTTAAATAAGTAAAAAGCATTCCTATACAATTTCGCTTCATAAATGATCGCATGCATTCTAGCTCTTCACCTGCAGTACAGAACTGCCATGGTATCTTCCGACACGTGCCTCAACTACGTGTTCGACCGTCCCACCGGCGCGGCGGTGAGTATTTCCGACTCCTTGTCCTTTAAAAGCGCTCCGTGTTCCAAGAACGTCAACGTCCTCTTCAGGCAGACGAACCTAGCCCAGCAGACGTTCCGCGTGCAGCTCAGCGTGTCCATGACCGACAACAGCAATTTCAGTTTGTTCTTCCAGGTGGCCCAACCTCTCACCATCCTCGATAGTTCTCTGGACATCACTTTCACCGACAGCTCTCTCGTTCAGGTCCAGCTGGTTTCCTACATCCAAGCTCCGGCCATCACGATCTCGAAGTCCTCCTTCAGCGTCCATACCCAGAACGCCTCGTTGTCTTCTTTATCGCTGATTAACGATAATATTACCCAAGTCGCCATCAACAAGTCCAGGTTCTCCGTCAACATCCAGGCCACCGCTTTCCACGGCCTCGGAGCCGCTTCCCAGCAGGTCGTCGTGCTTTCCTCCCAGTTCATCTTCCAAGTGAATTCAGACAGCTTCGTCGGCTTGGCTGACGTGGTGAACACTGCCCAGATCGACAACTCCACTTTCTCATTCGTGGTGGCTTCCAAGACCTTCCAGGGTCTCTTCGGAGAAGTCCAGGGCCCGAGCTCCGTCAAGAGCTCCCAGGTCGGCGGCTCTGTCCAGACGACTTCTGGAAGCGGGCTCGTTTCGGTTCTCTCGAACACTCTCCTGGTCCAAGACCTTTCCTTCAACCTGCAGCTCCAAGCCCAGCAGGCGGTCGGCGGCATGGTAGGAACCGTGAAGGCCAGCGGATACGCCGAGTTCAAGGACACGAAGTTCAACGGCCTGGTGGACGACAACGGCGCCATCCTCTCCGGCGTGTTCATCCTAAACAACCTTGGAAAGTCTCTCATCAGCGGCGCTTCTGGAGTCGTAACCGGCTCTTGGCTTAAGGTTTCCGACACGCTTCCGGCGAATATTTCGATCGGCTCTTTGAACCAGATCTCCGTTTCCGCCATCGCTCCTCAAGCAGCTGGATCTTCTCTTTTCTTGTACAGCGCCGCCCAGAACATGAACAACACTGTGATTTCGATATCCTCCCAGACCCTCCAGATCGACGCCAGCAACCAGGAGTTCTCCATCTTCCAGGCCAGACGGCTCTTCTACAACGTCACCATAAATGGCGCGCTGGCTTTCTCTGGAGCAGGCGCCAACCTGTTCGTGGGCGGTCTATCTGGCTCTGTTCTTAACGACACTACCATCAAGCTGATCCGCTTGAACCTGAACCTAACTTGCTCCACGTGCGCCGCGTCTCTTCTTCTCGTGGGCAACTCCGGCATCGTCACCATAAACCAGGTCCAGGTCAAGGGCGTGGTCCGCGCCAACAGCGGTTCCACTCTGATGATAACCTAGCTCCAGAAAGTATCTGGAACCCAAGTCACAATCGATGCGATGGTCTTCGGCCAGGTTCCGTTCGGAGGCCTCGTGAACAAGAGTCAGGCCGAGATCGCGCTCTCAGACTCCACGATTAATATTTCTGTCGTGAACGAGCAGTTTGCTCCAGCGGCCGCTTTCATCGGAAGAACCGAGGTTGGCTTCAAGGCCACTTTCACGAACGTCCAGGTTAGCGTGAGAGGCATCTTCTCTGCATGCGGCTGCCTCAGCGGCTCTTGCCCTGACATCCAAGCCTCTCTCTGCGATCCAAAAATTTATCAAGTCACGGCCAGTTAGTTCATTGATGGATCCACTGTTTTGGTCAACGGCGCGCAGAAGAAACAGAAGTGCGCCCTGAGCTCCGACTTCAACTGGAACTCGACCATCATCAACGTTCAGATAGATGGCCTCCAGCTAACCGACGCCGCCTTCTCCGTCTTCTGTAACATGACCCGGTTCCAGAACATCCAGATCACCGGCAGCATCAAAGTAGCCGGCTCTTCCGCTCTCCAGAGCTCGGTCACGTCCGTGCTGCTGGCCGTCGCGAGCCAAGACGTGGTCGTCCAGAACGTGTCCATCTCCACCTCGATCTCCTCCAGCCAGTTCGTGGACACGGCCGCCTTCGTCGCGGTCGCTCAGACATCTGCGGTGATCATCAACAACGCCACCTTCACGGGCATAATAGACTCCACCGGCGTCGCGGGGGCCTTCGTCTCCACGGTCTCGTCCGGACAGGTGAACATCGCCAGCGCCCTGTCCTACGGCTTCGTGCGCTCCAACACGACCTGCGGCGGCCTTGTTGGTTTGATCAAAGCCGGGTCCACCTTGAGCACGACCGGGGTCCAGAGCAACTCCTCCGTCTCTGGAAGCCAGTACGACGGCTCTTTCACGCCGGTGCCGACTTCGGGCACGATGGTCGGAAGCAACCTCGGGACTTACAAGACGGACGGGATGGCGAGTCTTTCATCTGGAATCAGGAACGGGTGCCACTGCGGCGCCGGCTCCTGCCCTACTTAGTGCGCGACCTTTTCGAAGACGATCTCGGTTTCCGACCTCCAGAACAAGTCCCAGGTGCTCGTGAACGGCCAAACTTTAACTTTCTTCTACGGCCTCGGGGGAACCTGGGACTGGAACAACTCGAATATTGTGTTCCAGAACGGCTTCAAGAACGACGTGAGCTTCGGCGCCTTCGACAACTACCCGCTCTTCCGCAACATCTATATTACTAGCACGGGCACGTTCTCCCAGAGCTCCTCATCCACCGCCTACTTCGGAGGCCTCGTGGCCGTCACGAACATGAGCGTGCGCGTAGAACAGGTGACCGTCAACATCAACGTCCAGTGCTCCGGCAGCTACAGCGCGGCGGGTTTCATCGGAGTCGCCACCAAGCCGGTCGTGATCACTTACTGCCAGCTGAACGGCCAGGTGAAGGGAAACGAGGTGGGCGGCTACATCCACTCCACAGACCAGAACGTGGCCGGAAGCGTCCAGATCTTGAACTCGGTGTCTGACGTGGTTCTCCAAGCAACTGGGGTATGCGGCCTCATCGCCAGAGTAGGGAAGTCCGGAAACGTTCTCCTCGCCAACCTGTCCGTGAAAGGGTAGATAATCGGAACTGTGAACG
This sequence comes from Hexamita inflata, assembly GCA_963988835.1. NCBI lineage: Eukaryota > Fornicata > Diplomonadida > Hexamitidae > Hexamita > Hexamita inflata. The sequence goes on along the minus strand of CAXDID010000153.1, from coordinate 180,524 downwards.
TGGCCGTAATCGCATCCGTTTAATAGTCTTCAACGATCACGATCACAGCCACAACAGTTGACGCCTCGATAACTGGAACATAGATTACAGCTTCCTTCATCGGCTATTCCGACATTAGTTGCACCATAAAGGTGATCTCATCCACCACCAACTCGAAGATGAACGCCCAAGGTAGCGCTGACGCCGGTTCCGTTCTCGGTAAAGTTGGATTAGGTTCATCAATTACTTTCACTTCCGTTAATTCGAACGCATAAGGATAGTTTTATAATTGCCCAATGAACCAAGCCTCTCCAGTGTTCGTTTCAGCTGGCGTTACTTGTGCTAGATAAACGATCACATATACTAAAACCCTTCCATATATTTTTAGAACAGGATAAAATCTACCAGGGGCTTCAGAAAAATGTGGAGATATGTATCATTATATCAGTGTTGGAACGAACGGTGTTTACAATTATAACAATTCAGAAATAAATGTTGGCAATAATGCAAGTGATGACGAACTTCCAAACGGAGATAGGTAGTATTCAGAATTCGACTGGAAGATAAATTGGTTCGAGGGAATCACTTTAACAGGTTAAAGAAGATTGGGTGGATAAAAAACAGATGGCGGTATTTTCGTACCACAAACAGCTGGAGTTACTATTATATCTTGTATAAGCGATGTTAAAATTGAATAATCATCGTCAATTTATGATGGAAAAGTAACTTATGGCGGGTTTATTGGTTATAACTGTGGACCATCAAAAATAATCAACTCAACATTTTCTGGATATTGGTACTCTGCCCAGTGCGATTCATACAGAGGCGGTTTTGTTCTATAAAATAATGCCGACTTAAAGATTATAAATTGCACATACTCAGGCTTTTCTAGAAAAGGATATTTTGGTTGCTTAATAGATCACTTATATATTTGGAATTATAAATACATATATAATAACAAGGCAACATGTGGAGTTCAAAACTTTTAAGTAAAAACAAATCCAAATTGCAACAGTGATTTCCAATGTGGAGCAGAAGGATGGGTTAAGGAAGGTAATCAATGTGCAAACATATGACCCGAGTGACATTCATTCATTATATTAATACTGACAATTAATACTGACAATTAATGTAATATATGAGTATAATATATGTAGTCTAATAAATGTTATAAAATTTTCTTGAAAGATTAATCTTTTAAATGACAAATGACATATAATTCTACTTTCATCTAATTTTCATTTTATTTTTGATCCAAAATGATTTTTATCAAACAGTTATTAGTTAGTTCAATAATATTCAACGTCTCGAAGTATTAACTAAAATTATTAAAGTTTAAACATATTTAAACAGAATTATTTGTTTAAGACTTTACATATTATAATAATTATAATTCATTATAATATTAAAATATTAAAATCGTGAGTAAACAAATTATTTCTGTTTAAATAGTAAAATTTAAACACAAACAGGATATAACTAGACAATACATATTACAATAGTTAACAAATTTATTTTAGTAAACTTAAACATTCACTTCGAACAATGCAGAAATACTTTTATGACTCGCCTATAAAATTGGTTCGCACAAAGAATAACTCAACAGAGAGCAAAAAAGTGGTTGATTTCGATAGAGACTCCTGCGAATTATTTAATAAACTCCCAGCTCTCACTAATCTGCAAATGCAAATACAATTACACATTTACGCTGAAGTTATAGAAATTAACAAAAAGACAGAAATATTAGAATCTATTATAACCCAAAATGATACTAATATCTAACGATTATTTAAAAATATGTCAAAGCTTTAACATAAAATTCGTTTGTGAAGTTAATCTATAATATCAATTATATTATTTGAATTAATACATAATAAACTCCTTTTAGAATACAAACCAGCTTAACTTTTGTAAAGAAAACGAGAGGGCTTTCTTTGTTCCTCGGCTGCATGTAGGACTGTTTTCTGTTTGGAATGGGAGTTTAGAGTGGAATATGTTTCATCCCATTACGCTTCAAAAATGGAATATATTCCCAGCACGTGTTCATAGTTGTCCACTGTCCTCCGTATGCAACTTGAGGTCACGGGGCCGTTAATGATAGAAAAGTTCATTGACGAGCACTCAGAGTTAAATATAAGGGCCGTTTTCAGTGGACACAACCACGTTTTCGCAGCGTTCAGGAGGAACGGCGTTTTTTATTTCGTTAATGGAGTGGGAGGGGGCGCGTTGAACTCGGTTTACTCGGAAGGGACGATGGGGGAGCGGGTGTGGAGAACGGAGGAGCTGCACGGAGGACTGGTTGAAATTAACGAAAAGAGCTACGGATACAAGTGGCATTTAGACAGTTACTTGAAATTCACACGCACTGAAGTTGAACTTCAAAACGATAAAATCGTATTCAGTATTCTCGATCTCAATACTAACACAGTGTTTTAAACATACGAGGTAACACTTTGAGTGAATTATAACTCTTTTGTATCTCACTTTATCTCACTTTGTACGAGATGTGAAAAATATATAATTAGAATAGATAGCACTATATAATAAGATTTCGATACAGGATAAATTATATGAAAACTGAATTTTATTAAAAAGGTTACTAAATGTTTTTATTTCACCACTACATTATAATTAATGATTAAATTTGCGAAAAGCATTCCTATACAATTTCGCTTCATAAATGATCGCATGCATTCTAGCTCTTCACCTGCAGTACAGAACTGCCATGGTATCTTCCGACACGTGCCTCAACTACGTGTTCGACCGTCCCACCGGCGCGGCGGTGAGTATTTCCGACTCCTTGTCCTTTAAAAGCGCTCCGTGTTCCAAGAACGTCAACGTCCTCTTCAGGCAGACGAACCTAGCCCAGCAGACGTTCCGCGTGCAGCTCAGCGTGTCCATGACCGACAACAGCAATTTCAGTTTGTTCTTCCAGGTGGCCCAACCTCTCACCATCCTCGATAGTTCTCTGGACATCACTTTCACCGACAGCTCTCTCGTTCAGGTCCAGCTGGTTTCCTACATCCAAGCTCCGGCCATCACGATCTCGAAGTCCTCCTTCAGCGTCCATACCCAGAACGCCTCGTTGTCTTCTTTATCGCTGATTAACGATAATATTACCCAAGTCGCCATCAACAAGTCCAGGTTCTCCGTCAACATCCAGGCCACCGCTTTCCACGGCCTCGGAGCCGCTTCCCAGCAGGTCGTCGTGCTTTCCTCCCAGTTCATCTTCCAAGTGAATTCAGACAGCTTCGTCGGCTTGGCTGACGTGGTGAACACTGCCCAGATCGACAACTCCACTTTCTCATTCGTGGTGGCTTCCAAGACCTTCCAGGGTCTCTTCGGAGAAGTCCAGGGCCCGAGCTCCGTCAAGAGCTCCCAGGTCGGCGGCTCTGTCCAGACGACTTCTGGAAGCGGGCTCGTTTCGGTTCTCTCGAACACTCTCCTGGTCCAAGACCTTTCCTTCAACCTGCAGCTCCAAGCCCAGCAGGCGGTCGGCGGCATGGTAGGAACCGTGAAGGCCAGCGGATACGCTGAGTTCAAGGACACGAAGTTCAACGGCCTGGTGGACGACAACGGCGCCATCCTCTCCGGCGTGTTCATCCTAAACAACCTTGGAAAGTCTCTCATCAGCGGCGCTTCTGGAGTCGTAACCGGCTCTTGGCTTAAGGTTTCCGACACGCTTCCGGCGAATATTTCGATCGGCTCTTTGAACCAGATCTCCGTTTCCGCCATCGCTCCTCAAGCAGCTGGATCTTCTCTTTTCTTGTACAGCGCCGCCCAGAACATGAACAACACTGTGATTTCGATATCCTCCCAGACCCTCCAGATCGACGCCAGCAACCAGGAGTTCTCCATCTTCCAGGCCAGACGGCTCTTCTACAACGTCACCATAAATGGCGCGCTGGCTTTCTCTGGAGCAGGCGCCAACCTGTTCGTGGGCGGTCTATCTGGCTCTGTTCTTAACGACACTACCATCAAGCTGATCCGCTTGAACCTGAACCTAACTTGCTCCACGTGCGCCGCGTCTCTTCTTCTCGTGGGCAACTCCGGCATCGTCACCATAAACCAGGTCCAGGTCAAGGGTGTGGTCCGCGCCAACAGCGGTTCCACTCTGATGATAACCTAGCTCCAGAAAGTAACCGGAACCCAAGTCACAATCGAGGCGATGGTCTTCGGCCAGGTCCCGTTCGGAGGCCTCGTGAACAAGAGTCAGGCCGAGATCGCGCTCACAGACTCCACGGTTAATATTTCTGTCGTGAACGAGCAGTTTGCTCCAGCGGCCGCATTCATCGGAAGAACCGAAGTTGGCTTCAAGGCCACTTTCACGAACGTCCAGGTTAGCGTGAGAGGCATCTTCTCTGCATGCGGCTGCCTCAGCGGCTCTTGCCCTGACATCCAAGCCTCTCTCTGCGATCCAAAAATTTATCAAGTCACGGCCAGTTAGTTCATTGATGGATCCACTGTTTTGGTCAACGGCGCGCAGAAGAAACAGAAGTGCGCCCTGAGCTCCGACTTCAACTGGAACTCGACCATCATCAACGTTCAGATAGATGGCCTCCAGCTAACCGACGCCGCCTTCTCCGTCTTCTGTAACATGACCCGGTTCCAGAACATCCAGATCACCGGCAGCATCAAAGTAGCCGGCTCTTCCGCTCTCCAGAGCTCGGTCACGTCCGTGCTGCTGGCCGTCGCGAGCCAAGACGTGGTCGTCCAGAACGTGTCCATCTCCACCTCGATCTCCTCCAGCCAGTTCGTGGACACGGCCGCCTTCGTCGCGGTCGCTCAGACATCTGCGGTGATCATCAACAACGCCACCTTCACGGGCATAATAGACTCCACCGGCGTCGCGGGGGCCTTCGTCTCCACGATCTCGTCCGGGCAGGTGAACATCGCCAGCGCCCTGTCCTACGGCTTCGTGCGCTCCAACACGACCTGCGGCGGCCTTGTTGGTTTGATCAAAGCCGGGTCCACCTTGAGCACGACCGGGGTCCAGAGCAACTCCTCCGTCTCCGGAAGCCAGTACGACGGCTCTTTCACGCCGGTGCCGACTTCGGGCACGATGGTCGGAAGCAACCTCGGGACTTACAAGACGGACGGGATGGCGAGTCTTTCATCTGGAATCAGGAACGGGTGCCACTGCGGCGCCGGCTCCTGCCCTACTTAGTGCGCGACCTTTTCGAAGACGATCTCGGTTTCCGACCTCCAGAACAAGTCCCAGGTGCTCGTGAACGGCCAAACTTTAACTTTCTTCTACGGCCTCGGGGGAACCTGGGACTGGAACAACTCGAATATTGTGTTCCAGAACGGCTTCAAGAACGACGTGAGCTTCGGCGCCTTCGACAACTACCCGCTCTTCCGCAACATCTATATTACTAGCACGGGCACGTTCTCCCAGAGCTCCTCATCCACCGCCTACTTCGGAGGCCTCGTGGCCGTCACGAACATGAGCGTGCGCGTAGAACAGGTGACCGTCAACATCAACGTCCAGTGCTCCGGCAGCTACAGCGCGGCGGGTTTCATCGGAGTCGCCACCAAGCCGGTAGTGATTACTTACTGCCAGCTGAACGGCCAGGTGAAGGGAAACGAGGTGGGCGGCTTCATCCACTCCACGGACCAGAACGTGGCCGGAAGCGTCCAGATCTTGAACTCGGTGTCTGACGTGGTTCTCCAAGCAACTGGGGTATGCGGCCTCATCGCCAGAGTAGGGAAGTCCGGAAACGTTCTCCTCGCCAACCTGTCCGTGAAAGGGTAGATAATCGGAACTGTGAACGTGGCCGTAATCGCATCCGTTTAATAGTCTTCAACGATCACGATCACAGCCACAACAGTTGACGTCTCGATAACTGGAACATAGATTATTGCTTCCTTCATCGGCTATTCCGACATTAGTTGCATCATAAAGGTAATTTCATCAACCACCAACTCGAAGATGAATGCCCAAGGTAGCGCTGACGCCGGTTCCGTTCTCGGTAAAGTTGGATTAGGTTCATCAATTACTTTCACTTCCGTTAATTCGAACGCATAAGGATAGTTTTATAATTGCCCAATGAACCAAGCCTCTCCAGTGTTCGTTTCAGCTGGCGTTACTTGTGCTAGATAAACGATCACATATACTAAAACCCTTCCGTATATTCTTAGAACTGGGTAAAATCTACCAGGAGCTTCAGGATGCGGGGATATGTACCACTACATCGGTGTTGGAACGAATGGCGTTCAAGATTACAACAACTCAGTAATTACTGTTGGTAATAATGCTGGAGATGACGAACTTCCAGGTGGTAACAGATAATACTCAGAATTCGACTGGAAGATAAATTGGTTCGAGGGAATCACTTTAACTGGTTAAAGAAGATTGGGTGGTCCTAAAACAGATGGTGGTATTTTTGTACCGCAAACTGCTGGAGTTACTATCATATCTTGTATAAGCGATGTTAAAATTGAATGGGATGGCGGAATTTATGACAGCAAAGTAACATATGGTGGGTTTATTGGATATAATTGTGGTCCAAGTAAAATAATCAACTCCACTTTCTCGGGTTACTGGTGTCCTGGCTAATGTGATTCGTATAGAGGAGGATTTGTATTATAAAATAATGCAGATCTAAAGCTTATAAATTGTACATTTGCAGGATATTCATTTAAAGGATTTTGGGGATGTTTGATTAATCATAATTATGCTTGGACGTACAGATATATTTATAACAATAAAGCATCATGTGGAGTACAAAACTTTAAAGCTGTGAGCAATCCTAATTGCAACAGCAATTTCTAATGTGGGGCCGAAGGATGGGTTTATTCAGGTAATCAATGTGTGAACATTTGAAATTATTTTATCAAACTATTATTGTTTTGAAAGGAATTGAATACAACTCTTTGCTGATAAATTTTATAAAAGACTTAACTGTTACTATATAAATTAATAGGTAAAAAATAAAGAGGTTGGCAGCTCGAGCAATCTTTCATGACTGTTATATAAAACTTTTAACTATATTTATAACTATATTTATATTATTTATGTATTTAGTAAATTTATGTAATTTTTTCATTGACAACTATCGAATACATTCATCTTTTAGAATAGAATAGCAGCTCGAGCAACAAATCGTTCACGACTGTTGTACGAATCTTGTAATTATTAGTTTATTTTCTTTCTGAAAACTGTACTTTTTTCTTTAATACGACTTAATTTCTTATTCATTTATTTTAGAGAAGATATTGGTGAGTTGATATCTCTTAAAATATTGGCTGTTTAAAGTTGTTCTTATGTTGGTTTATCTTGATCATCTAAATTATAGCTATCGAAGTTTGGATGATGCTGAATAGATTATGCATCTATGATTTTATTAAAACTTGCATTTAGTTTTGATAGCTATTTCAGTTCCATCAGCGGTTGAAGATATACTGTTTAATTATTAAATATATCTAATTCTTCCAGCTTCTTAAGTGGTCTCAAAACATCCAAGTTAACTAAATTACAACATCTCAATGATAAATTAGTTAGATTAGTCAAGTATTGAACTGTTGTGATGTCAATATCATTACCATCGAGATATAGTTCTTATAAGTTGATAAGTGGTCTTAAAGCTTCTGTACTACGTAGATTACATTGCATCAAGCGTAGTTTAGTGAGTCTAGTCATCCGCTAAAGTGGACTTACGTCAACTTTCCATTAATATAGAATAAGTATTTTCAGTTTTTTAAACTGAAGTATTTCTTGGGCAAGCGTTTTTGATTCTAGTATATATTATGTATTATAAATTTCTAAAACTTCAAGGTTGTCGAGTTGAAAGCCTTTTACGCTTTAAATATAACATTCTATTATTTTTAACTTTTTAATAGTTAAACTTTCTAACTTTGGAGTTATTTATTCGCAGTATTCAAGCGACAGTTAATTTAAATTCAGTACTCTTATAAAGTCCAAGCTTTTTAGTTCTGAATTCCCATAGATTGTAAGTGTCCCATCTTTGATTTCGCTTTGATACTTTTCTATCATTAACTTGTCATCCTCGGATAAACTATCTAGCATTATAGCTTTGAATTAATTGGTATCACTACAATATTTCTACTCTTAGTTAGGTAGCTTTGAACTTGATTGCATCGGTATTGGAAGTGGAATATAATAACATTTAGTGAATCACATTTAGTGTCAACATACATATGTTCACTTAATTTTGAAATTTATTTTCTTTTCCATGAATATCAATATATATTATTACGACACTTATTTTATATTTTACGCATCCTCGACGTCTAGGGATACCTTGATCTCTTTCTCCCTGCTCGGAGACTAGATATAGTGGTAAATCTAATAAAATGGGTGTGAGTACAAATATGAGTAAATATATAGCTAAATGAGACAAGGTAAGTAAAAATCCTAAAATCCAATCTGGAATCCAAATGCAGCCAAACCTAATTATTTGTGGCTTTGCTTTGTTAACTCATGTCAACTCTATAGTTTTAAAAACAGATTTTTTTCCATTCGTTTAATAGCATGGTAGTAATTTTATGTTTACTGCAATTAGTCATTTTGAGTTGGAGAGATTTTATTCTACTGTTAGTATTTTAAAGTCAAATGGTGATGGAAAGAAAAACAACTTCCTGATCACTTGTGTGATAATCTAATGTATATAATCTAAACATAATTCATTAAATTTCATTCTGTCAGCACGTTCCGTTAACAAGTGTGCATGTTCCTTCTCTAGTTTTCGTTTCGTCAGCAATTTGTCCGTTGAAAATGCTTTTTTCCGTTTGAGTGTTGCTGTTGACGGCGTTTCCGCTTATTTCAACGTTTGTCTTCCCTTTGATAGTCATTTCTTTCATTTCCAGGTTATTTGTTATTAGGTGTGAGTTAATCAGTTTCGCGCTGATTCCGCCAACGTAGTTTTCGCCGCTCACCTTGCATTTATTTAGTAATGTGTTATTTATTTTTAAAATGCTGTTTTCGACCTACCCCACCACTCCACCAGCGAAGTTCTTGCTCGTTAGCACCTCCGTTTAATTCACATTCAATTGTATTGTTACGTCTGAGCCGTTGTAAATAATTGAGATAACAATTGAGGCGAGGTTCACGGCTCTCACGAGTGAGTTTTAAATTTCTGCGTTTTGAATCAAAACGGATCCGTTTTCAACGTTTCCGATGATTATTGAAGCCGCTTGTCTGCTGACCGTTTGCAATTCAAGTAATTACGCAGAATTAAGTTTAAATCCACTATTGTCCAAAAAACCAACCACTCCAGAGGACCACTCCCCGAAAAGAGTGGAATTGGACAAGATAAGAAAAGATAACTCGAGAGAGCAGTTGAATAGCAAATACGCGGCGACGAACCCGACATGAGATTCGGCCGTCAGCTGCACACCGTTTATTGTTGCATTCGTTAAATTTATGGTTGAGTGCAGCTTGGCGTGCGCGCAAATCACCGCGGAGTACGAATCCACCTTTGAATTCACTTGAACGTCTCTAACTGATAAAGAACTTATTTATATTGTTGAAGATTCCAGTACAGCTGTAATTACCCCGGCGAACGCTTGGTACTCCACATTGACCTTGCAGCTTGAAATATTAACCCCGTTTACCTTCAAAACACTACTAACAACAACCGACCCGCAAATAAACGCACCCGTGTGAATGCTCTTTATCACACTCCCGTTTATCTTCAAATAATCAACAGAAAGAACAGATTCCGAGTACAAAAAGGCGCAAATTCCGCCAGAAAAGGACTTAGAGTCGTTCGTCCTGGTCACTTATTTGTAAATTAGCGTTTATAAGAGGCTCAAAAAAGAGTTAATGGAGGCGTAGCCACAGAGCCCGCCAGAATAGGCACCGGTGTCCTGCCCCACGACGAAAACGGCCGAAAATGCGCTGTTAAAGAGTGATAAGTTGCTGGCAGTGCTCCAGCCACAGACCCCACCCACGTTAGCCGTTCCGTTAACGTAAGCCGAAATAAGCTTCGAATCTGAAATAATAACTGCACTTTAATGCACATAGGGAACGAGCCCGCCAAATTTATCTACCGAAATATTAACTTTTTCAAACGAAGAGCCCAAAAATGTCACGTTGGAACCCACAACACTCGAAAACAACCCGCCGTACGAACCACTTAGTTAAACAGATAGCTCAGAAAATATAGCCCCGCTGCACGAAACGGAAGAAAAATGCGCTTTTCCTACCAAAGCCGCAGAATACGAGTGAGAATGAATGCTGAATTTAAATCTTGAGCCTGATATATTTAAAGACGAATTTAACGAGACATGAAGCAGCCCGGATACTTGCGCGTAATAGGTTCGAAGCACGAGCTCAAAAATCGAGTCGTTAATTGCAATTTCTGACAGTGCCGCCTGAAACACAAGCGTGGAAATGTTAGCACCATGCGTCTAGTTGACGATTAAGTTCAAATTGGCTATATGTATCTTACTGGTTTAAATATCGCACATTAATAGCCCCGTTTCGTTGCTATTAACTATTTTTGGTGTTATATTTGCATTAAGCAGTTTTAGAGACCCGTTCACAGAATTAATCGCAATTACGGACGTTTTCACAGAATAAAGAGCCCCTGAAAACGAAAAGTTTGTTATTTGACACAAAACAGAAAGAAGTGGCACCAGCGCGAATTAACCAGTTGAACAATTTTACAGATTCACACTCATTGTCAAATAGTTCACTTGTGTTAGTAGATTTGAAATGAAAAATGAACCAACTATTTACACGCGCTCAACTTAAACTCTTACGTTCGAAATAACCGTTGCTCTAGACAGAACGCCCGATATATTTTAATCAATGTCAATGCTTACACCATCCAAACGCTCGCTTTGCAAAAGCTCCTTACTCAAATGCTAATCTGAAACTTGCGGATATTCATGTATACTCACGTGAAGGAGAGAAAAATAATCACCTTTAATGTAATCCTCCGGAATTTCGAGCTGATTAAGGGAAATCACAAAAATGAAATTCATAAATTTGAAGCGGAATATTATATTTAACAATTAACTAATTATACATGACGTAACATATAATATATGTCATATGTTAAAATAGAATTATTTTACTAACCAAATGTACAAATGTCCAAATGTTACTTGTAGTAGCATTTTCTATGTTTTGATATAAGACAGTAAAGATTATGGCTTTCAAATACACATCTAATTTATTAATATATCTATATAGAATATATCTATATAGATCTATATAGTATTTCTAATTTTAAAATATAATATATATATTCATTTCACTTCCTCGAGACGGCACAAACAGACTTCATTGAGACTTTCGAAAGCTAAACATGGGCTTTCGCACGCCAGTGTTTCCACTTTCAAAACGGGTCATTTATGTCAACCCGTCATTTATGCCTATATATCTGTGTCACAACATGTTGAATAACAAGCTGAAAAGTAAAGAGCAATAAAAAGCAAAAACGTGCAAAAAAGTACTAAACAATAATAAATTTAAGATATTATATATATTTATTTATATTCACTAAATAGGTTCATCTAATTGATCTTTTTAAAACAGTAGGTAAGATTTAACACACAGATGATTATTATTTGCGAACTGTCCCTTTTTGAACTTTTAGGTGCAAATCTTCGGTATTGAGGAAGCCAACCAATCCGGAGTCCAAATCCAGTCTGCGGAGTCAAGTCCAATTAGTAGCACAAATTGCACCGTGAAGTACAGTATTTCAAGTCCAATGAATTAGAATATGTTTGCTTTGTTGTACGGCAGGTATCCTCTGATGATACATCCGAGCAGCATGGACCACACGTAGCACGTGAGTGAAGCTGTGGAGAGCCTTCTCAAGTACAGCGTTCTGTTCGTTCTTTTAACGCTTTGTTCATTTGAGCAGCCGTCAAAGTAAACTACGAACGCGAATACAACAATAAATTGCAATATATCATCGAACAGCATCATTTCTGGTTATAGGCAGTAGTAGCTGTATATTCCCTCTTTGAAACGCATAATGGACTGAAACTGCGTTCTTCTTCTTTTTTAAATGTCAAAAACTGTTATTACGCTCTGAATTCCCCACATAACCAGTGGAATGACGAACGAAAAACCAAAAATAATTAAGTACTTCTTTCTGAACTGGTTAAAATTATTGTTTTCGTTTAGTTTGTGGGTTTTTATTCCAAGCAGAAAACTGCCCAACATGCAGCCGAGGAACATGTTAGTTATAAGAGGGAACATTTACAATTGGGTGCCAGAGATGAAGGAGAAAAAGAGTTTTTGGAAGCCCTCTCGTTGGTTGGCCGGTGTTCGGAGGTTGTTCGCTGGGCACTCGAGCATGCTAATGAACTGGTTTGGTTGAATGGATTTGAGGTGTATATAGGTCGCAAACTGGATTTGGTTGGATATGAATGAGGAAAATAGTGCTAAAATTAGATACAATACGGATTTAGCGTGGAATATGTTGTGAGCCTTGCATTTTTATAGGCTTAATGCGATAATGTCAATGATGTACGCGAAAACGTGAATTACAGTAAAGATAAGCCCGAAAAAGATGCACGACTAACTATCAGCCACATATTCGTACCAGTGCGCTGAGAAAATGTTTATTAAAGGGGTGTTTGAGTTCACATTGTCCGCAATCGCCCACAGCCACCCGTTAATCTGATTGAACGTGAAATACAACGGCAATAGTAACAATGAGAACACTGTTTTCTTAACAAAAGTTAAACTGGCCTGCTTAAAACTAGGCTGGTTTGTGTTCAAAAAGGAGTACACAAGACCCGAGAGCAAAACGAAGAAAGTTCTCCATTAAGCAAATATAAACGCTGGACAACCGACTAAATACACCAGAATTACTAAGGGCATCTTCAAATTCGTGAAAGAAGCAACATCTCCAAAACGATTCGCCTCGTGCATAATGATCAACAAAAAGATTGATATCCCGCGCAATACATCAATTGAAATAAGACGCGAAGAACCAGACTAAGAGTAAGACTTTGGATTCAAGAAATTTAAAATGCTGCTAAACACCTAAACACAAATATTTTGCGGTTTTGACTGTTCTTATAATTACTATTAAATTTAAACAGTCTCATTAAATGTTTACTGATCTTAGTCATCAGTTCTTTCTGTTGTAAGTGGACTAATACGTTCAAGTAATTCTTATTCTTCCTGTTTAGACATTTGTGAAGTGGGTATATCAATTCGGCATTTGAACTACGATTAGTCTAGTATACTGTTTATCTTGTCCAATTTTAAATAATTCGAATCTCTTGTAAATATCGGTATACACATAAATATATATCGGCTCACTCTTTTGGTACATCTCAAAAACATCCACTCAATAATCAATTACTTCAATCACAAGAAACATTTAAAAATGCTAAATTTTCATCTTAACGCGTTCTTTACTCCTGTACATAAAGGACTCTATATTTTCAGTGTTAATTGTTTGAGATGTCATCAAATTATATCAATTCAGAAATGATAGTATTGTTTTATACTTTATCGTGTTATTACTGTGTTATTAATATTTATATAACATTAATGTTAGGTTATTAAATTTTCAGAGATGATGGGTGTGGATAAGATAGTTATAAGATATTACATCTACTGTGTATTTATACTTATTAAGGATATATTCATTGAGGAATAGTATTTAATGTATTCTCTGAAACGGTATGTTATATTTACAACTAAATATTAAGTTGTCATTAAAGGTTAAACTTTTAATTAGAAATTATTTCTGGTGAAGTTATAGTGTTTATATATGTTTATATTTCACTATTTATTTCTTTCTATTTATTTCAAATTATAAAAACAATTTTTTAATTGATATTTTCTATTATCTATTTCTGAAATTATCTTAATGTATGAGACTAAACTATTTAAAACGTGTTGTTCTCATGTATTTTATTGAGTTGTTCACTTTTTGTGTTCTCTCTTATGCATGATAGTTTTGATTTTCAGGTTACTGTTATTGTATAGATGTTTAAGATGTACCTGAGTGAGCCGACATAAATAATGTTCTCATAGATGTACACCAGTATATGTATTTGTGCCAAGTCTTCATGAATTTTAGTGTTTTCATTTCAATTAAATTAAACATAATAATGCAATACATAAATAAATATTCAATAATTTTATTAATTGCCAATAATCTTAACGAATATGAATTATACATATATTATATAAAATGACTCACTTAACACACACTTTTGAAGTATTTGAAATATTTAATACAGCACTTAAGTATTTCAGTGTTCCAACTTGTAGAAAGTATCACAATTGATCCAAACGAAGCTCCTGCTTTCTTTCAGTTCCACTATTATAAAAACCGAACTAATAATATATACTGCAGAACTTGGACTTGATACATTAATTAATAACCACACACTATCTTTGTAACTATCTCTGTGATGAATTTTATTATAAATTAACTCTTTTCAGCACCATGTGGGGCTAGTATAGACGTAATTTACTTTAGATTGTATTTGAAAATGAAAGTGGATAATAATTATAATAATTTAAAAAATAATGAAAATAGATAGGGTGATCTTTGTTTATTTTCCTTCTCTAATGTTCAAACGTAAATCAAACAAAGAAAATCATTTTAAATCATATGATGAGTTCAAAAGCGCTCTTATATAATCTGGGTATAAAAAATCATAAATAATATTTGCAATAGATTTTTCATCTTCAAATGCTACTTCAGGAAAATATCATTATAAGGAAGGTATGCACAATATAAAGAAATTTACATAAACTCCATATGAAAGAGCTATATTGTGTTTATAACCACTTTTTGATGATCTGGATGTTGATAGTAAGATACCATGTTTCATTTTTGGTGATACTGAAACAAGAGATTAATCAGTAAGACCACTTTCAGATGATATATACCTAAATGGAGTATAAGAGGTTATATAAAATTACAGATAAGTTTGTTAACGTATAACTATGCATGGGCCAACAACATTGAAACCAATAATCTCAGAAGCAATTAAAATAATGCAGTACAATAAAAATATGTTGCACATATTAGTGATATTAACTGATGGTGAGGTATCAAATCCTGAAATTGATGCTGAGTATATTATTAAAGCTTCAGAATATCCACTTTCTATAGTAACAGTTGGTCTTGGAGATGGTCCTTTTGATGATTTCGAAAAGTTTGATGATAAATTGAGAAAAAGAAAATTCGATAATTTCAATTTTGTTGATTATACAGAACTTGAGAGCAATCTAAAAGATGCAGAAAAATTATAAGAAAAGATATTAGTTTAATTACTACACGAACTTCCTGAACAGTTGATTGCTATCAACAAGTTAAAATTATTAACAGAAAAGTGAACTATAAAATAATTTATTATTTCGTTCAAGCGCTTCTTAATATTCTTCTTAGTGAAAATGAAATATATACTTATAAAAAATGGGCTGCATGATAGTAAAGATAATCATGACGAGTGCCATAAGATAGGAAGGCGAAGCCTAAGTGGTGAGTTTGGAGTAATTGCTGATAATATATGCAACAATGATAATATATGCAACATGAGTGAGAAGATGTAGTAATTTGATGTAATTGTTGTTTTGCTATGATATGAACCCATAATACACATTTAATAATATACTTTATCAATTTATTTTAACATATTTTTGTTAGTCAATTAATTTTAAAATCAATTCAGTCTACACTCAAACCGTTTGCTAATCTCTCGTTGAATATCGCGATTTTCAGAAATCTCTCATTTAAATCGCTTTGACGTTCCTGAGGATGATTTTCATGTTGTTTTCGCAGCATTTAAGGTTCAGGTTTATTTTCTCGTTCAGATAATTTTCAATTTTGTTCAATTTCTTAGAAAGAACGACCGTTTCGTTCTGAAGCTCCTTCATTTTGAACTGGAAAACGGTTAAATTTAGGCAGAGGAATTCAGAAGTGCTGTTGTATTTTTGAAGTAAAATCTCGGAATTATTGGCCGGGCTGGACGGAATTGTTACTGGCTGGGTGTTTATTCGGGACAGAACCTGAGGCAGAATCCGTTTCATTTATTACGGAGTGGGTAATATGTCAACTCTAGTCTTTTTTGATTAAAATACGAGAATATCTAATTTTTCAAATAAAAGCGAAATTGGAAAAATTGAGTTAAAGATGAATGGAATTCTGCTTATATGTTGATCAATATTGTTGATTAATGAAGTTATATACTGACAAAACGCGTTAGAATAATAATATATGAAAGAATTCATCAGAAAAGAAAGTCATTTCAGTACTCGTCTAAAAAGAACTTAGTTATACATTTCGCAACACTCAACGTTGTATCTTTGAAAATACTTCCACCCAAGTAATATACAATTTTATGCAATAAATAAATAATTAATTAATTATTGTAATGTCAAGAAAATTATATGCATGATATCACAAATGAATCGAGTTTAAATCATTTTATTCTTTTAAATAGAACATTATTATTTCTCTCACAACACTATATATTGTATTGAATAGTTTCATTAAAATATTATTCTAGTGAATCCAAAGAATTAGTTAAATATTTTAGTCTATTATAGATTTTATATATTTTTTAACAAAGAGCTGCAATATTGTTAACATAATTACTTGTAAAATAGTTTTTAATATGATACTAATCATAAACAGTAAATTTCTGAATATTTATCAATGGTTTTGGTAAATCTCGAATCATATGAAGTGGTAAAAATTTTAACATTATATCTATAAATCACTTATATAACAATAGTCTAAATATTTAGATACGAAATTACAATGATACAGTTTACTGTATTTCTAAAGCTCTTTCCTTTCTACCCAAGATCACTACAAAAAATATCTTCTTATTTCAAACTGTCTCAAATAAAAAACTCTTAAATATTGTCACATACACTCCGTTAGCTTTCCGAACTAATGGAGTTTAACCCGCAATTATCCTTTTATTGATAACAGTTTTTGCGTAGGTATTATGTTTGCATTATTCATTAATTTTAAGTATATTACTAATATTACAAGTGTTTGAAAAGTAGTTTCTGATTATTTTTAATTTTACTAATATTTACGATCATTTTATCCAAATATTATTCAATATAATTTAGTCGATCTATTTCTAATATTTATGTTTGAATTTATTATTTTAGTTATAATATTAGTTATAATAACTAAGGTATTGTCTAAAATTCTTAACTAGATTAAGTCAAATTTGAATCTTATATTTAGCACAATCCTTATACATTAAATGCTTTATAAGGTGCATTGATTTTATTATAATTTGGAAAACTCATTATGGAAGTGGTTGTGTATTCAAAAAATAATTATATCATAAATCTCAATGATGTAAAAATTCATCTTAAAATTTGTATTACATATTTATATATATACTCAAACAATTTACACATTACAATAACAAATCCTTTCTTATATATTGTTTTAATTCGAAATCGCTTAGCTATAATTAGTAGGAATTAGTATAAGCAAATTCGATATTTAGATTTAGAGTAAGTTATGTTACGTAACATAATATAATCATTATATTATATATACGCATAATTTTAAAAAATTATCAATCTTATCAATCAATCTGCATATAATTTAGCTAAAACGGTTTCAACTTCACCATTTTCTTATGCAAGCATCAACGCTAGTTCTTTTTCTCCGAGTTTAATCCCCATTTCTTGAACGACTTTAATTTAAGTCTAGTAAATTGACACCAATGCTTCAACGCAGTATTCTCTAGCTGTCAAAAATTACTGCACCATTTATAATTATGTTGATATGGGAAGAGTGGAAAAGAATTCTCCTTTTAACCAGTCTTAAAATGTGCTTTGGTTATTAACTAAGAAGTCTTAATATTTTTGTAAAGAGTTCTCAGCTCCATTTAACATTTATTTTAATTACTGTTATAGTTGTTGGTTAACTTTGGTTGTTACAATGTATGAACGTAAACTCTCAATATTATTTACAAATACCTTGAAATCTTTGTTTTATAGTGAATAATAGTATAAATCAGAGAGATTCTGTGGAACTTCATAGTAATCGTGGAAATATCCTCTATCAAATGCCAAAAAGTATAATTATGGGGTAATTTTAAAAGTTTCTGATAAAATATTCCATTTACGCATGAAAATTTTTATAAGCTTAAAACTTATGATTGGGTTAAGTCTAGATAAATACTATCCGTTAACTATTTGGTCAAGCTATTTATCACACTCTTTAACAAAAGCTCTCCATTTCCTAATATTCAAAAGATAAGGTGTGAGTTAATTTTTCATCTTATCTAAAACAGTTTATGTAACAGCACAATTGGAAATTTCAATACGACATGCTTCTGTGTCATTGCTTCCAAATTATGTCGATTTCTTGAGATATTAAACAACTCTTTATGCATTTTAGCTGTATTATAGAAGCTAGTCAAATAATTCTTCGTCTTACGCAAATATACCTATTTCTGCGGTGATAATTATTGCGTCATCGTATTCTTGATTATTATATGTTTCTTTATATTCTTTGTTAGATTCTTTTCTATTTGATTTTGGTTCAGTTTTTTCTTCTTGAGCTTCGTTAACCCATTATCTGAGCAGTTCTTGATCATTTAAAAATGCGTATGAGATTTCAGTTGATTTCTGGCCCATGCTGAGGAGCGTGTACTGTCCAATTGGCGATTTGCAGTATTCTGCCCACTTTTCCTTGTTTTCTGCCATTTATTTCAGTTCAGCTGTAACAATTTTGAGTGGATTTTAGAGTTGAACCGTTTTATCGAGTAATTCTGTGTACGATTTTGGAAACGGCTGCTCAAGATCACTTTTAATCTCTTTTCGGGGCGTTTCCTCGGCGTCTTTTATAATAACGTCGAGTTCCGGCTCGAAAGTTATTTATTGAAGGGGCGTTTAGCGGTCGAGCTCGGAATCCCCGTTGAAAATAACAACTTACGAAGGAGAAAGTGAGAAATAAACTTGAATAAAGTGGTAAAGGAGAGACGAATCGGACTCGGAATTAAATTCCTATTCAAGGTGCTCACCAGATTTTATTATGTTAAATGTGAGTTTCATACAATGTGGAGTGAAAAAATATTGCTTTTTGGGAGCGGTTTAAATTGGTGCTAGAGGGTTAAAAGAGAGTAAGGGTTGTGGCTTATACAAGCTTATTACAAATGGAATTACAAAAAGAATATTTAAAATTATTTAAACTTATTTAACGGTTTATAACCTAGAAAAATAAGAATCCAAAACTATATTAATTATATCTTGATATAAGGATTGTCGTTCAATGAATATAATTAGCAATTTACTCAATTTACTATCTGGTCGTACGTTCAAAAAGCATTAATGATATATTTTTAATAAACAGCAGCAACATCACAACTCCAATTCTTCATTAATTTAACGTATTCTCATTTTCAATATGTTTTTAAGGAGTAATTTTTAGTTATTTGACATTTTCTAAATATTTACAGAAATTCTATCGATATATTGTTCTATAGCAATTACTCGATTTATTTCATTCATTTGACTTTGAATTGACAATTTTAATTAAATTTATAGTTAAACTTGTTTAGGTATAATCTAAAATTCCTAGCAAGACTATTAATTCCATTGTTAATCCTTAATATTGTATAAACTAGTGAGTTTAAATTATTTGTAAGGGGCGTTTATTTGATTATCATTTTAAATACTCATTGTAGAAGTGGCATTTTATTAGTTATAAATTTTCCATAACAGACTATTTGCTACAACTATGTTTAAACTACATGTCTAAATATATCTAATGCGCTCTATAAATAATAAGTAATTATTTGGAAACATGTAATTAATGAGAGATAATAGTGAATTTTTAAAATATATACATATTAAAACTAAATTTCTTCTTTTGTATATGCTTGAAACCTGTATATTACTACTTACTATTCTATAACATCATTCTATTAGTTCTAAAATCTGAAAAGTTGTGTATAAAATAGAAAGTTTATATGTGTATTATTTCTTTGATTTGATTTCAGATTAACATTTTAACTTGAATTGAACATTAGCGTGTAACATACGTCATTTTTAGAATAATTTAAATTGTAAATCCAAAATGAATTAAAATTACAAAAAGAAAAGAGGAATACACAACCCTAAGTGTTTATAATCTAATTATTTCATCACCATATATAAGATATCTCACACACATAGTCAATATTACAATCTTAAACAGTAGATTTAAATTAATTTGTAATTAATTAAAATACATAACTGTACAAATACTATAATTTGCTTATTTAATATTATTATAGTTAATTCTTTTCCGCTTCATATGATGAAAGCCAATTGTGAATAAGAGCAACCACAAAAAGTACTGCCGCGGTTGGTGTCCACACCATATTAGACCTACCGCTCAAAGCATTTTAATCAGACTAGAGAATCATGTGAGATGTTTAACCAGCTCCCAGATCTAATTCGCATTCAAACTCAAATAAAGCTTCAATTATAGGGCGAATTATTCGACATGAACGACCGACTAATCGATTTGGAGGAGATAATCGACAAAATTAGCGCGAATGTAAATAAACTGGGGAGAAACCACCGTTTTCTTATTGGAAAGTTGTCCAAAAATTAGTGAACTGCTTGTAAATAAAATATTAAACTTAAAACTATATAAACAATAATAATGAATCAATTAAAGATTAATGAACTTTTATAACTAAATTGTTTATAATAATTTGAATTTATATGTTATTACACCTAAATTATGATTATTATCATTATGATTATCATCATTTTAACACCACGATGGAATAAATCGTAGAATGAATACATAAATTAAACTAACTCGCTCATGTTCTTAGTTTTCAATTACAATTATAGCAAGTTATACTAAATTTTAAAGCCAGTCTCACACCATCATTGTCGTACTTAAGAATACCGGACGAATTGTTATTGAGGTCGTCTTAAGTCCACGAAAGTCGTATATTAGAACACAAAAGAGATACTCGTAAAATTGAATTGTGAATTGTTTTAATTTAATTCATTCTTACAATATTTTATAATTCAATCAAATAATAATATATTTGAACATTCAGATTTCACTTTCTTCGCTTTCTTCTTCCTCTTGTAGTTCACTATATAGTGTATCTAACTGTTCTTGCGTAATTTTATTTTCTTATGTAAGACGTATCATGTCCATTTATTGCACTTCACTTACAGGATAAATACTAGCAAGGTATTTTATGTCATGCACATCTATATATTTTGAAAAAGAGTTTGTTGTAAGTAAGAATGCCAAATATTATAAGTTATTGGCTTTTAAAAACAGCTCTTCACCGTATATTGAATCCTAATTTTCACCGAATTTTGTCTAGTAAAGTCCTGTATACACCATAGTAGCTGATTTGGCGATTATATTTCCTTCCAAAAATAGTTAACCTAGATTTGAGTGACATTATGGACATATTATGAATCCATCAGAGATTCTTAGACATTTACCATGAGAAAAACTTCCACATGCAAGACATTATGTTGTTATTGCATCGTTTCTTTATATATTAATTTATTTCTAACAAAAGCAAAGCGGAGCTTTTGTTAACATTTCTTTAAATAGATTATATGTATTTGAATATAGTTTAGTCGTAAATAACTATTTCTTTTCAAATATTGTGTTCAGACTTTATAGAAATGTTGTAAAATCAATTTAATTGAGTAGATATTTTTATAACACATTGAATGAAACTAGATCTTATATTTAATTGTATACACTACATGGATTAAATTATTTATTAAGTTTTGTAACAACCAATATTTGCTTAATAAGACATACTATATTAGATATTATTTCAGTGAACTCTTGTGATTTAATATTAATTTATTAGAATTTCATCAAGTATTCTATATATGACATATGTTAAAATATTGTGTTTAAACCTGCCGTTTCCTTACACTTTTGAATTAATAACTAGTTTTTTACTACAGGAATATTAAAATCATTAAAATCATAATAACTAATTTGTGGATTAGTTAATTGCATTAGGATCTATTGATACTGTAATTTACAAATTGAACAAACATATTATTAACTTTTTAATATACAGTTTAAATGGTGTTTGTGAGGGCATATTTTTTCGATTCTAACTAAATCGCCGCATTAATATAAATGGTTATCTTAGTTTACATGAAGTGATATTTGTAGTGGTACATAAAATATTTCATCTATAGGCATGTGACATATGACACATTCATCAATTTAGTTACTATTTAAACCATCTTCAGTTTTGATCTGCTCCAGTACAGATGTGCCTTTATCTTCTTTTTTATTTAGGAATAACATCATTTTTATTTTGGCTGCACCAATATTAGTTTAGTTTAATTAAACCTTGTACAGTTTTGCTATTTTCGCATTTTTAATTTCTGAAATTATATTTGTAATCTTATACCCAGTGCAATTCAATATTCTCAGAGCATTCAAGCACGAACTAAATAGTGCCTCATTATCTTAAAATTATGTAATAATTTCTAAACCCAAGTTCTGTAAATATTCACCCATAAAAAGAGAAGAGCAAAAGGGGTTTACTGAGGACAATCCATTTTCAACTCGTTCCGGGAGAACTTCAAGATGTTAGTAGAATTTTTCGATGTTAAATGCGAACATTGGTTCAATGAACTCTTTGGTTTTCAATTCTAGTTTCTCATTTTAGAGTGGAAGTAGTTGTTTAGAAGTAAATATTTCTTCAAAAGTATGATATATTTGGTTTTTAGAGTAAGTTAAATTCAGAGTATCATAGAGGGATTGAAGGGTAGTAGTATCAGAAAAAGTGCTCGAAAGGAAAAATTTGAGATAATCACACTTGTTTAAATTCAAGGGTAAGAAAATAATAAGTGTGATGAAATGTAGTACAGCCTCAGAGTCATTGTCAAAAATTTGTGTGACGAATGAATACCAATCATCAATTAATGGTAAAAGGCATTAAATTATAAAGATTTGTTGGTATCTCAAGAATAAGCATTCTATTTTCTAATCAATGATTTCTTTAGACTTCTAAAAATCAGCAAGATTCTGTTTATATATTTTGTGCTAATCAATTAAAATATGCCATTTCTAACTTATAATGAGATGATATACCATTTTCTTAAGCAAATCATTCAATGGTAATTCGCTAAAATACTAATGAACTTTTTTTACTAATACTTAAACACTGACTTTATAAATTCTAGAAACACTACACAGGTAAAGCTGAGGAATATAAAGAGGAGCAATATTAAACACATTCTCATTTTATTCTTATTTTAAGAAGGATTACATTATCTTTACAATCTTTTAAACATGAAAATCGATATTTTAGGTTGTAAATAACATATTATTTTATATTGAAGAATAATGCTAACATAATTATTCTGCCTCTTGATCATCAATACGTTTTAAGTTTAAATTGTTAAATATTTCTTAATTTGGATACCACATAAAAATAAGTAACTATGAGATAGCAGAATAGCCGTATATAATTTTGTGACCATTATTATATTTGGTATTTGGATCAAAAGAATACGATATAGCCAATGTTTATTGAATATTTTAAACATTTTCAAAATAACTATCTGAATAATACAATATTGAATGTACTGCTGTAAATTTCTTTAAATAATTAAATCCTTAAAATGCTAATATACTATCAACTATCTGCTGTTGTTTGTTTTAAACAATTTGTTTTCCATTATTATGAAATTTAACAACTAAATCATATATACCTTAGATAATTGCATCTAAAGTGCCCCACTTTCCTGCATAATACAGTCCCAGTGGTTCATTCAAGATCTATGACAAAGAATGAATAACATTATCATTTGATGTGTTAATAATTGTATTAATATAAAGTCCTATTTATCTGAAACTGTAATTTCTGAAAAACTGATTAGATGGTAATATTGTTGTGTATAATCTTGATTGAGTGCTTTACTAAAGGCTTAGTTATCTTGAAAACAACGAATTACACGATTTCTATTTAGTTTATTTATAAAATATTTAGAAATTACTTTGTGTAATCGATTATATCAATTCGTCACATGTAATATTTTCATCAGAAATTAAACATAACACAGATACGATTTGAGTAAGGGCTTCTGAATCTTCAATAATTTAAATAACGTTTTCTTCATTTGTTTCTTAATTTATAAACAACCATAATTCGTGTATAACATTTTCTATATTATCAGTGTTACTTATTACTTTTCGTTATTGTTGAATTTAATGAGTTGAACAAAAAGCACTTGGTTAAATAGCAACAATATCACCACAATCACACCGACCTTTGATACCATTCTTTGCTTCCCAAGTATGCCCTTCATGATTACTATCCAAAAAACACTTATTACATTATAGCACTCCTGGATCCTCTGTGCACGATTAACACAAAAAACAAATTTAATGTTCGTAAATATTTTAGCAACATTATTATTTTATTTATTTATGTTATTATAAAGCAAATTATTTAATAATTTCTATATTAGCACTTCTTTTAGTGATCGATTCAAAATATTCTAATATCGTCATTAATATTAAAGTGGTGAAGATAGATATAATTAATATAATCACAATTAATAAATTTGATACAGTTATTGTATCTTAAATTTTCAATAATGTACACTAATGATTTCAATTCAAATGATTTCAATTCAAGATTGAAAAATATTAAAAATATAATATTTTACATGCAAACATATATAAACAGTTAAAGTTAACTTATCCTACCTAATTTTGCATTGTAAAGATATAATGTGAATATCCTTATAATAATAATTCTTATAATCAAAATGTTTCATCGTTTTCTAATTAATGAAGGAATGATAAAAATGAAATAATCACATTTCCACGAAGTTGATATAATTTGGAATTACTGTGTACGCATATCTCTCTGTACACAGTGAATCCGCGCCTATTTTAACGTAAAAATATCCTTAATCGCCCCACTGTGTACCCCAAGAATTTCTCATGATCCAGACGTCGACATTGTTTATTTATTTGTATCCTACAAACACTATCTGGTGATCAATGTGGTTTTCACCTGGGCATGGCAGATCAATGTAGCTATTTCCGTCGTAAAGTGTGAATTCTTGATAATAACCAGCTGCAGCAACGGCGGCAACAGCGATTCCGCGGGCAAGGTAGCTTTTGATTGTTTATATCGTGTCAGCAGAGAAATTTTTGCTCATATTTGTGTGCAGTCCTATTATTGGTGTCTTTCCAAATTAGCTGTCATGTATTTTGAACGGCATGATCCAGTTCGGTTCTTCAAGCTTGGGTGGTATTTCAATTTGCATCATGAATATGATTTGGTACCAGAATAATTTATGGTATGCGTAATTTTCTTCAGTTTCAACAGTTTTTGCAGTTTGGACGTAGTGGTTCACAGCTGAGGTGAATTCTCCTCCGAAGCAGAAGTTGTTTATTCCGCGTGCGTTCGACATGAAGTATATTTCAGACACGTCAAGTGCGTTATTGTTTTATTTCCAGAATCCTTCAAGTTTTGAGTTCAGAATTGTGTTTTCGATAATAGCGACCGCTCCGAAGGCCCAGCACGACCCGCACGCTCCTTGGTCCCTAATTCCGGTCACAAGCCCTTTCTGTATTAAATTAGTTTATTTTGGAATGTTTTCTATGTTTTTTAGTGCGTTTTGTGCGTAGCAGTATTTGAACGAGCAGTTTTGCTCCTTATTTAATAACTATTTAGTAATAAAACTGTTTTGAGGTATTTGAACGTCCATCATGTTCGTTACGTTCGCCCAACTTTATTTACTCTTTAAAAGTAAATAAAACGAGGACGAAAAATG
This sequence comes from Hexamita inflata, assembly GCA_963988835.1. NCBI lineage: Eukaryota > Fornicata > Diplomonadida > Hexamitidae > Hexamita > Hexamita inflata. The sequence continues at coordinate 154,807 of CAXDID010000153.1, read as the reverse complement.
AATAAAAGAAGCGTTTGAAGCCGTTTTGTTGAAGCAAAGAACGTACTTTTAGTAGGAAACGGAAATGTTGTCCAGAGAAGAAATGTTGCACGCGAAGAGCATTGGATAGGCACAGTGGAGGTAAATAGGGTTAGTAGGGTTAGTAGGAAGGGTGACAACATAGTATATGTTTAATAGTAAAAATACTTAATCATACAATTAATATTAATGAAAGGATTCACAAAGATTCGCAAACGACTCACTTTAACTCTTTTCGATGATGAGGGGTAAAAATTGAAAGCTACGTTGGATTACTTTAATTTTGGTAAATTATGCCAACAACAGACGCCTTGGATATAAAACAGTTTTCAACGCGAATCTGAATTGTGAGGTCGAAATATAACGTGTAAATACAATATTAATAATAATTAATACCTAATTAATATTTAACATAATAAGGTCCATTTCAATGATAAATAACTACAGAAAATTAGATTAAATCAGTGCTGTATATTATCATTAAATTAGTACGTATAGAATTATCTCGCCCTTATTAGATGGTGAGATTTACCAATTTCTAGCGATTGTTCCGTAGATGTATTCAATTAAATGAAAATACTACATAACGTATGTAGTTATCCCATACTCTCTCTAATTATAATTAAAATAATTAAATAACTGATTTTATGACTAAATATTCCATTTTAGATTGCTTACTATAAATTGAAACTCACACACAAAGGCTAAAAATTATGATCATTCGCGTGGACTTACAGTTCCTATACAGAAGACTGAACTAGTGTAAACGAAAGTTAAGTGAGTGGGATATATATGGTAAAACAATTCACAAATTATGGATTATTTAGCTTAGGTAGCTATCTTAGCAAGTAGCTCTAAAAGATATATAGGAATGTATGTTACATGAATATAAATGATAGCACTATACTTTTTTAACGTTTTTATTGATGTTATTAATCTTTTAAATACCTATATTCACCACCTCTCATTAATAGTACGCTCTATAAATAGTACGCTCTAATAGAATGTATATTTGAAAGTGTGTCTTAGAAATACTTGCTATTAATAAAAGTTTAATATTAAATACAATTAAGATATGTTATATATTATCAGTTTTGTGATATTAGTATCCTTCAAATACCTGTACTCACCACTTCTCATTAATGCTTGTACTTGCTTCAGCCCTCCACCTGCAGTACAGAACTGCCATGGTATCTTCCGACACGTGCCTCAACTACGTGTTCGACCGTCCCACCGGCGCGGCGGTGAGTATTTCTGACTCCCTGTCCTTCAAAACCGCTCCGTGTTCCAAGAACGTCAACGTCCTCTTCAGGCAGACGAACCTCGCCCAGCAGACGTTCCGCGTGCAGCTCAGCGTGTACATGACCGACAACAGCAATTTCAGTTTGTTCTTCCAGGTGGCCCAGCCTCTCACCATCCTCGATAGTTCTCTGGACATCACTTTCACCGACAGCTCTCTCGTCCAGGTCCAGCTGGTTTCCTTCATCCAAGCTCCGACCGTCACGATCTCGAAGTCCTCCTTCAGCATCCAGACCCAGAACGCCTCGTTTTCGTCTTTCTCGATAATTAACGATAACATCACCCAAGTCGCCGTCAACAAGTCCAGGTTCTTAGTCAACCTCCAGGCCACCGCTTTCCACGGCCTCGGAGCAGCCTCCATGCAGGTCGTCGTGCTTTCCTCCCAGTTCAGCTTCCAGGTGAATTCAGATAGCTTCGCCGGCTTGGCTGACGTGGCGAACACCGCCCAGATTGATAACTCCACTTTCTCCTTCGTGGTAGTCACCAAGACATTCCAGGGTCTCTTCGGAGAAGTCCAGGGCCCAAGCTCCGTCAAGAGCTCCCAGGTCGGCGGCTCTGTCCAGACGACATCTGGAAGCGGGCTCGTTTCGGTTCTCTCGAACACCCTCCTGGTCCAAGATCTTTCCTTCAACCTGCAGCTCCAAGCCCAGCAGGCGGTCGGCGGCATGGTAGGAACCGTGAAGGCCAGTGGATACGCCGAGTTCAAGGACACGAAGTTCAACGGCCTGGTGGACGACAACGGCGCCATCCTCTCCAGCGTGTTCATCCTGAGTAACCTTGGAAAGTCTCTCATCAGCGGCGCTTCTGGAGTCGTAACCGGCTCTTGGCTCAAGGTGTCCGACACGCTTCCAGCTAATATCTCGGTCGGCTCTTTGAACCAGATCTCCGTTTCTGCCATCGCTCCTCAAGCAGCTGGCTCTTCTCTCTTTTTGTACAGCGCCGCCCAGAACATGAACAACACTGTGATTTCGGTATCCTCCCAGACCCTCCAGATCGACGCCAGCAACTCCGAGTTCTCCATCTTCCAGGCCAGACGGCTCTTCTACAACGTCACGATCTAAGGGGCGTTGGCTTTCTCTGGAGCAGGCGCTAATGTTTTCGTTGGTGGATTAACCGGTTCAATAACGAATATCTCCACGTTCAAATTAGTAAGCATCAATTTGAACCTTTCTTGCTCAACTTGTGCTGCTTCGCTTCTTATGGTTGGAAATGCTGCTTAGGTATAACTGAGTTAAGTCCAGGTCAAGGGCGTGGTCCGCGCCAACAGCGGTTCCACTTTGATGATGACCTAGCTCCAGAAAGTAACTGGAACCCAGGTTATAATCGAGGCGATGGTCTTCGGCCAGGTTCCGTTCGGAGGCCTCGTGAACAAGAGTCAAGCCGAGATCGCGCTCTCAGACTCCACGATAAATATTTCTGTCGTGAACGAGCAGTTTGCTCCAGCGGCCGCTTTCATCGGAAGAACCGAGGTTGGCTTCAAGGCCACTTTCACGAACGTCCAGGTTAGCGTGAGAGGCATCTTCTCTTCGTGCGGCTGCCTCAGCGGCTCTTGCCCTGACATCCAAGCCTCTCTCTGCGATCCAAAAATTTATCAAGTCACGGCCAGTTAGTTCGTTGAAGGATCCACTGTTTCAGTTGGAGGAGCTGGGAAAACACAAAATTGCGCCCTGAGCTCCGACTTCAACTGGAACTCGACCATCATCAACGTTCAGATAGACGGACTCCAGCTCACCAACGCCGCCTTCTCCGTCTTCTGCAACATGACCAGATTCCAGAACATCCAGATCACCGGTAGCATCAAAGTCGCCGGCTCTTCCGCTCTCCAGAGTTCGGTCGCGTCCGTGCTGCTGGCCGTCGCGAGCCAAGATGTGGTCGTCCAGAACGTGTCCATCTCCGCCTCGATCTCCTCCAGCCAGTTCGTGGACACGGCCGCCTTCGTCACGGTTACCCAGACATCCGTGGTGAACATCAACAACGCCACCTTCACGGGCATAATAGACTCCACCGGCGTCGCGGGGGCCTTCGTCTCCACGGTCTCGTCCGGACAGGTGAACATCGCCAGCGCCCTGTCCTACGGCTTCGTGCGCTCCAACACGACCTGCGGCGGCCTTGTTGGTTTGATCAAAGCCGGGTCCACCTTGAGCACCACCGGGGTCCAGAGCAACTCCTCCGTCTCCGGAAGCCAGTACGACGGCTCTTTCACGCCGGTGCCGACTTCGGGCACGATGGTCGGAAGCAACCTCGGGACCTACAAGACGGACGGGATGGCGAGTGTTTCATCTGGAATCAGGAACGGGTGCCACTGCGGCGCCGGCTCCTGCCCCACCCAGTGCGCGACCTTCTCGAAGACGATCTCGGTTTCCGACCTCCAGAATAAGTCCTAGGTGCTCGTGAACGGCCAGGCGATCACTTTCTTCTACGGCCTCGGGGGAACCTGGGACTGGAACAACTCGAATATTGTGTTCCAGAACGGCTTCAAGAACGACGTGAGCTTCGGTGCCTTCGACAACTACCCGCTCTTCCGCAACATCTATATTACCAGCACGGGCACGTTCTCCCAGAGCTCCTCATCCACCGCCTACTTCGGAGGCCTCGTGGCCGTCACGAACATGAGCGTGCGCGTAGAACAGGTGACCGTCAACATCAACGTCCAGTGCTCCGGCAGCTACAGCGCGGCGGGCTTCATCGGAGTCGCCACCAAGCCGGTCGTGATCACTTACTGCCAGCTGAACGGCCAGGTGAAGGGAAACGAGGTGGGCGGCTACATCCACTCCACGGACCAGAACGTGGCCGGAAGCGTCCAGATCTTGAACTCGGTGTCGGACGTGGTCCTCCAAGCTACCGGGGTATGCGGCCTCATCGCCAGAGTAGGGAAGTCCGGGAACGTTCTCCTCGCCAACCTGTCCGTGAAAGGGTAGATAATCGGAACTGTGAACGTTGCTGTAATCGCATCCGTTTCTCAGGCTTCAACCGTCACGATCACCGCCACAACGATTGACGCCTCGATAACTGGAACATAGATTACCGCTTCCTTCATTAGCTACTCAGACATTAATTGTGTAATAAAGGTGATCTCATCCACCACCAACTCGAAGATGAACGCCCAAGGAAGCGCTGACGCCGGCTCTGTTCTCGGTAAAGTTGCTCTAGGCTCATCAATCACCTTCACATCCGTTACTTCGAATGCTCAAGGTCAGTTCTCTAACTGCCCTATGAATTAAGCTTCCCCAGTTTATGTTTAAGATGGTGTAAATTGCGGTAAGTAGATTATATCTTTCACGAAAACACTCCCTTACCTTCTTAGAACTGGGTAGAATATACCAGGTGCTTCGAGTTATGGTGATATGTACAATTATATTAACATTGGAACAAACGGTGTTCAAGATTACAATAATTCAGTAATAACCGTTGGAAATAATGCGGGTGGTGATGAATTACCTAACGGAAAAAGACAATACTCAGAATTTGATTGGAAGATTAATTGGTTCGAGGGAATTACTTTAACAGGTTAAAGAAGATTGGGTGGAGAAAAAACAGACGGTGGTATTTTTGTCCCACAAACATCTACTTCTGGCGTAACTATTATTTCTTGTATAAGTGACGTAAAGATTGAAGAGTCATCAACAATTTATGCTGGAAAAGTAACATATGGAGGTTTTATTGGATACAATTGCGGCCCAAGTAAGATTATCAACTCCACATTTTCAGGATACTGGTATTCTTCATAATGTGATTCATATAGAGGTGGTTTCATTTTATAAAATAATGCAGATGTTAAGATTATAAACTGCACTTATCAAGGTTATTCAAGAAAAGGCTGGGGAGGCTGTTTGGTTAACCATTTATACGTCTGGAACTATAGATACATATATAATAACAAAGCAACATGTGGAGTCCAAAACTTTTTAGTTAAAACAAACCCTTATTGTAATGGAAATTTCCAATGTGGAGCAGAAGGATGGGTTTATAACGGCAAACAATGTACAAACATTTGAAAACCTTATGAGATAAATGTAAATATAATATTTATAATAGAGATTAAAATTCTAATAATTTTGGAGATGGTTAACCTAGTTTAGAAATGTTAAAAATCATTACTTTATATATGCTATTTTAATCTAATTTATTACCCGCTATGTTCATTCATTAGTAATATATCTTGAAAATAGATTTACTTGTGTATTCTACAATTTATAAATAGAATAATTAGAATGCTATAAATAGCTAATATTTCGCGCTTAAATCAATTTATATCATAATTATATTTATTGTCCGCTCCATTTATGTTAAGCTTAAAATCTTCAAGCATTTTGCCTCATCCGATTTCGTACATAAACTAGCAGCGTGGGTTCAAGCTCATGTACGATCGGAACTTTATAAACGACGTGACCAAGCAGAATACAGCGGATTACGATTTTCTGATGACGAATCCGAGCCCTTACCGTCAGCGCAGGAAGTAGCTTCAAATAACTCCGGATAACGAGTAGAAAATTGAAATCTGTTACAAGAACAAGAAATCGTATTCGGACAGCGAGGAAATCGAATATATCTGAAACCGATTCAGAACTTCTCGTTTTAAAGGGAGCGGAAAACGGTTCTGTTCCCGTCGCCCGAGTGTCTTAAATGATAACGGGCGTTTTAAATTGAAAAAGTTGAAAGAACAACATTTCCCTGATAGAATTATTTGTTTAAAAACGTTTGAGCGAGAAGGAGAGAAAGAAATAACAACACGTTTAATTAAATAATATTCTTCGATTTAAAAGTAATAGTGATAGGAATTTGATTACAAAATATAATTGTTGAAGATTATAATACATATATTATAATATATTGTATATTATTGTATTATAAGTTGTTTAAATATATACTTGTATTAATTGATGTTCAAAAAGCATCTTTGTTTGTAATTTAACGTTCAACAAAACGAAAAGACGTTTTTGAGTGATAACATTGTTTAAATTATAAAACTAATAAACTGAATTAGTTCGTAAAGGGATCCAGAACAAATAAACTTCACGAACAAAGTTGTTTGGTTGTTCGTTTCAGTTCATTCGATTTGTATATATTATTTTTCAGTCAATGAACAACTTTTAGTATATAAAACTGTATTAATTAGTAGATATAGTTGTTCATTCTTAAAGTAATCACTTATCTTCATTTCATTCTTTAGGTAGAGTATATAGTAATACAGTAGTAAAATAATTCTTTTGTTAACGTAAGTTCAATTTACGTTATGTACATAACTAATTCCATTCACACAACAGAACAATCTTAAAACAATTGGAATTAAGATTCAAATTAAGATTTCAAAATAACATTTTTATTAACTAAGTGTTCTTTGCTTTTATTTAAGCGTGGTGTACAATTTCGATAACGATTTTGATACAAATAATTCCTGGAAAATAAATGATTGAGATTTAATGAACACAAAAATTATATCTTTAATATTGTTACATTCGGTGGTGTTATATGTTATTAGTACTATGAAAAAGAATTTATTAAAATCATAAAATCATATACCCATATGATAGATGAGTTAAAAATTCACACACTTTGGGTTTATCTTTATATTAAGTTAATAATAAGATAATCTCTAACATTATAAGATTTGATTGATTCTAGAGATTCATTGTGATTCATTTTTCTTCAGTATAAAATTCAGAATCGATTTTAAGTTACAACCGAGCCGTTTAATGTTTTCGGAGACGGTTCGTTCGTAAAATCGTTCCAGTTTTTCCGTTTTGCTGAACAAATGCTGAGACTCTTCGTTCAGCAGTTTTAACTTGTAGAGGAGCTATAAATTTTCATACGAGTTGAAATCGTCGGTTTGGTTACTTATATCCATTACAGATGTGAGACTTGCGTTTTTCGGAATTGTGCACGAATGTATAACCGAGTTTGACAACATTTGAGGTATACGCTTCATTTGGAGTGAAAACGTATATAATATTATTATAAATTGATAAAATAAAATATGCGCACCAAAAATATTATTAAAACATATGATGTCTTTATTAAACATTTTACACATTTATAGGCGAGTTTTTACTTAGTAAAATAACTAGTGTATATTTATTGTGTTTAGATGTATTGTTGGATTGTTACTGTTGAATGAGTCATGTACATTTCCAAGACTTCTTTATTACTAAACTTTACAAAATATTTAAATTATAGATGTATAGTTAGATTAACATTTAAAGCAATGTATTTCATATATTAATGTAAAATATACAAATATATTTTACTATTTTCATTTTGTAAATGCTCCATAACAAATAAAGATGAATAAACTTTCAAATATATTATAGGTTTTTAAAAGATATATAGGAATGTATGTTACATGAATATAAATGATAGCACTATACTTTTTTAACGTTTTTATTGATGTTATTAATCTTTTAAATACCTATATTCACCACCTCTCATTAATAGTACGCTCTATAAATAGTACGCTCTAATAGAATGTATATTTGAAAGTGTGTCTTAGAAATACTTGCTATTAATAAAAGTTTAATATTAAATACAATTAAGATATGTTATATATTATCAGTTTTGTGATATTAGTATCCTTCAAATACCTGTACTCACCACTTCTCATTAATGCTTGTACTTGCTTCAGCCCTCCACCTGCAGTACAGAACTGCCATGGTATCTTCCGACACGTGCCTCAACTACGTGTTCGACCGTCCCACCGGCGCGGCGGTGAGTATTTCTGACTCCCTGTCCTTCAAAACCGCTCCGTGTTCCAAGAACGTCAACGTCCTCTTCAGGCAGACGAACCTCGCCCAGCAGACGTTCCGCGTGCAGCTCAGCGTGTACATGACCGACAACAGCAATTTCAGTTTGTTCTTCCAGGTGGCCCAGCCTCTCACCATCCTCGATAGTTCTCTGGACATCACTTTCACCGACAGCTCTCTCGTTCAGGTCCAGCTGGTTTCCTTCATCCAAGCTCCGACCGTCACGATCTCGAAGTCCTCCTTCAGCATCCAGACCCAGAACGCCTCGTTGTCTTCTTTCTCGATAATTAACGATAACATCACCCAAGTCGCCGTCAACAAGTCCAGGTTCTTAGTCAACCTCCAGGCCACCGCTTTCCACGGCCTCGGAGCAGCCTCCATGCAGGTCGTCGTGCTTTCCTCCCAGTTCATCTTCCAGGTGAATTCAGACAGCTTTGCCGGCTTGGCTGACGGGGTGAACACCGCCCAGATTGATAACTCCACCTTCTCCTTCGTGGTCGTTTCCAAGGCATTTCAGGGTCTCTTCGGAGAAGTCCAGGGCCCGAGCTCCGTCAAGAGCTCCCAGGTCGGCGGCTCTGTCCAGACGACTTCTGGAAGCGGGCTCGTTTCGGTTCTCTCGAACACCCTCCTGGTCCAAGATCTTTCCTTCAACCTGCAGCTCCAAGCCCAGCAGGCGGTCGGCGGCATGGTAGGAACCGTGAAGGCCAGTGGATACGCCGAGTTCAAGGACACGAAGTTCAACGGCCTGGTGGACGACAACGGCGCCATCCTCTCCAGCGTGTTCATCCTAAACAACCTTGGAAAGTCTCTCATCAACGGCGCTTCTGGGGTCGTAACCGGCTCTTGGTTTAAGGTCTCCGACACGCTTCCAGCTAATATCTCGGTTGGCTCTTTGAACCAGATCTCCGTTTCTGCCATCGCTCCTCAAGCAGCTGGCTCTTCTCTCTTTTTGTACAGCGCCGCCCAGAACATGAACAACACTGTGATTTCGGTATCCTCCCAGACCCTCCAGATCGACGCCAGCAACTCCGAGTTCTCCATCTTCCAGGCCAGACGGCTCTTCTACAACGTCACGATCTAAGGGGCGTTGGCTTTCTCTGGAGCAGGCGCTAATGTTTTCGTTGGTGGATTAACCGGTTCAATAACGAATATCTCCACGTTCAAATTAGTTCGCATCAACTTGAACCTTTCTTGCTCAACTTGTGCTGCTTCGCTTCTTATGGTTGGAAATGCTGCTTAGGTATAACTGAGTTAAGTCCAGGTCAAGGGCGTGGTCCGCGCCAACAGCGGTTCCACTTTGATGATGACCTAGCTCCAGAAAGTAACCGGAACCCAAGTTACGATCGAGGCGATGGTCTTCGGCCAGGTTCCGTTCGGAGGCCTCGTGAACAAGAGTCAAGCCGAGATCGCGCTCACTGACTCCACGATAAATATTTCTGTCGTGAACGAGCAGTTTGCTCCAGCGGCAGCTTTCATCGGAAGAACCGAGGTTGGCTTCAAGGCCACTTTCACGAACGTCCAGGTTAGCGTGAGAGGCATCTTCTCTTCGTGCGGCTGCCTCAGCGGCTCTTGCCCTGACATCCAAGCCTCTCTCTGCGATCCAAAAATTTATCAAGTCACGGCCAGTTAGTTCGTTGAAGGATCCACTGTTTCCGTTGGAGGAGCTGGGAAAACACAAAATTGCGCCCTGAGCTCCGACTTCAACTGGAACTCGACCATCATCAACGTTCAGATAGACGGACTCCAGCTCACCAACGCCGCCTTCTCCGTCTTCTGCAACATGACCAGGTTCTAGAACATCCAGATCACCGGCGGCATCAAAGTAGCCGGCTCTTCAGCTCTTCAGAGTTCTGTCGCGTCCGTGCTGCTGGCCGTCGCGAGCCAAGATGTGGTCGTCCAGAACGTGTCCATCTCCGCCTCGATCTCCTCCAGCCAGTTCGTGGACACGGCCGCCTTCGTCACGGTTACCCAGACATCCGTGGTGAACATCAACAACGCCACCTTCACGGGCATAATAGACTCCACCGGCGTCGCGGGGGCCTTCGTCTCCACGGTCTCGTCCGGACAGGTGAACATCGCCAGCGCCCTGTCCTACGGCTTCGTGCGCTCCAACACGACCTGCGGCGGCCTTGTTGGTTTGATCAAAGCCGGGTCCACCTTGAGCACCACCGGGGTCCAGAGCAACTCCTCCGTCTCCGGAAGCCAGTACGACGGCTCTTTCACGCCGGTGCCGACTTCGGGCACGATGGTCGGAAGCAACCTCGGGACCTACAAGACGGACGGGATGGCGAGTGTTTCATCTGGAATCAGGAACGGGTGCCACTGCGGCGCCGGCTCCTGCCCCACCCAGTGCGCGACCTTCTCGAAGACGATCTCGGTTTCCGACCTCTAGAACAAGTCCCAGGTGCTCGTGAACGGCCAAACTTTAACTTTCTTCTACGGCCTCGGAGGAACCTGGGACTGGAACAACTCGAATATTGTGTTCCAGAACGGCTTCAAGAACGACGTGAGCTTCGGCGCCTTCGACAACTACCCGCTCTTCCGCAAAATCTACGTTACTAGCACGGGCACGTTCTCCCAGAGCTCCTCATCTACGGCTTACTTCGGAGGCCTCGTGGCCATCACGAACATGAGCGTGCGCGTAGAGCAGGTGACCATCAACATCAACGTCCAGTGCTCCGGCAGCTACAGCGCGGCGGGCTTCATCGGAATCGCCACCAAGCCGGTCGTGATCACTTACTGCCAGCTGAACGGCCAGGTGAAGGGAAACGAGGTGGGCGGCTACATCCACTCCACAGACCAGAACGTGGCCGGAAGCGTCCAGATCTTGAACTCGGTGTCGGACGTGGTTCTCCAAGCAACTGGGGTATGCGGCCTCATCGCCAGAGTAGGGAAGTCTGGAAACGTTCTCCTCGCCAACCTGTCCGTGAAAGGGTAGATAATCGGAACCGTGAACGTGGCCGTCATCGCATCCGTTTCTCAGGCTTCAACCGTCACGATCACCGCCACAACAGTTGATTCCTCGATAACTGGAACATAGATTACCGCTTCTTTCATCGGTTATTCAGACATTAATTGTGTAATAAAGGTGATCTCATCCACCACCAACTCGAAGATGAACGCCCAAGGTAGTTCTGACGCCGGCTCTGTTCTCGGTAAAGTTGCTCTAGGCTCATCAATCGCCTTCACATCAGTGACTTCGAATGCTCAAGGCTAGTTCTCTAACTGCCCAATGAATTAGAACTCGCCTATTTACGTTACATAAAATGTAACGTGCTCAAGAAACGAGATTACATATTAAAAATCACTTCCATTTATTTTGAGGACAAACTAAAACCTTCCTGGTGCTTCTAGTTACGGCGATATGTACCATTGCATGAGCATTGGAACGGGAGGAACTTAAAACTTTAACAACACATTTATCACGGTGGTCACTCCACCAAATTATTCTCCTAAAAACGATGAAATAGCTTAGACAAGAGGTGGAGGTAACAGACAATACTCAGAATTTGATTGGAAGATAACATGGTTTGAAGGAATAACTTTGACAGGTTAAAGAAGACTTGGAGGATATTCAACAGATGGAGGCATATTCGTATCTTAAACAGCTGGTGCGATGATTATTAATTGTGTCAGCGATGTAAAAATAGAATGGGCAGGTGGAATATACACAGGAAAGGTAACATACGGTGGGTTTATTGGATACAACTGTGGACCAACTAAAATAATTAATTCGACATTTTCAGGATATTGGTGTCCCGGACAATGCCACTCTTATCGTGGCGGTTTTGTTTTATAAAATAATGCGGAATTAAAATTGTATAACTGCACATTCTCTGGTTATTCTTATAAAGGATATGCTGGTTGTTGGATAGGCGAAAATTATGCATTTACATATAAATATATTTATAATAACAAAGCGTCTTGTGGAGTTAAAAACTTCTAAAGTAAAGTAAATTCCTACTGTAATAGTAATTTCTAATGTGGAGCAGAAGGATGGGTTTATACTGGTAATCAATGCAAAAATGAATGATTTATTCACTAAATATCGTATTGTTTACCTATTTTATTACTTATATACTTCTTAATAATATTCATGTTTCGCTCACACAATTAAATATTATTCCGAACAGTTTGTGAAAAGTATTTTTCAATATTATTTACTTTCCGATGTAAACTATTAAGTTATTAGTTTAGCTCTCTTATTTAATTAAGTAAACTCTCAGTATTGTATATATTAAATAATTTAAAATCTGTAGTTTTGGATTAATTCAATTAATTATAATTATCACATTGACTATTTTATATGGTATACTTATCAATAGGTTAATTATATATTTAAGCATTCGATAAAAGGTTAGGCAAACGTTTCATTTGATGTGGTAATATATTCTATTGAGCTAAATATGATATATCATAAATAAATATTATTCTGTATTGATAACACGTATTAGTCCCTAATCTTAAAATAATAGATTTTACAAACCGTTACTCTGTTCTCTTAACAATTAGTTAGATGAACCAAAGCTAAATATAAAAAAGTAGAAATTTTTGTCCCATATCAATAATTATATTTTAAAATAAACTTGTTTAACGGATAATATTATAAATAATAAAAGAAATTTATCACTTCATTAATGTAGGAAGTTAGTGTTAAAATAGACGAACCTGAAAATTAAAAAACTAAATATAAGCCAAAAACTCCTATAGTAACAAGTAGATTCAAAATACTTTAAGAGCCTAACGATTCGCGAGAGCTTTTCAGTACTCTACCAGATTTTATTAGAGTTCATAGCATGGTTAAACTTCAGTTATAGGTTTAATTATAGGAGTAAATTAGTAGGGCGCTAATTTTAGAAAATTATATTTAATAAGAAGAAGCCAATATCGAGAAACTTGTGAAGAACGATCGTGTTCTTTTCAATAAATTGACTAAAAGTCAAAAATGTAAGCTTATGTTAAATAAATAACATATTAAGTGAATATTGAGTATGTTTGAAAAGATCCAATAATCTACAAATGAATTTTTTGATCATTTATAATTATAATGTATATAATAAAATGTATCTCATTCCATATACGAGATTGAATTCTGAACTACCTGAATTAACATATCAACTTGTATATTCATGGTTTATATCTAATTGTTCAGCATTATGGAAACATATTTCTTATTTTAAGCCAAAGATGTTCTGAACTTATTACCGTTCATAATCTTTCTTATTTACTTGTGGGAACTGTGAACCTTCAGTATTTTGTCGTAGAACTTGAGATCTTCTGTAGTCGGAACTTCTTGATCTGAAAAGTCATATTCTGAAAAGTTCTTGTGGTGCTTAAATCTTTCTTGATTAGTAATTTTGTTATTCCAAATGCGCAAGTCTTTTAATTAAGTTAACTGCGACAAAGGAGAAACATCAATTATACTAGCGTTATCTGCAAAAATAATCTCTAGTCTGTATAAGTGCTACAACGGATGCAAATCAATAACTTACGTAAAAGCCATTTCTAATTTATTAAGATTTTTTATAAATTATAGAGGCCATATATCAGTAACACTTGTTTTACAAATTCTTAATGATGTGAGTTACGTACATAATTTAAGAGGCCCAATGCTTTTAAGCTATATATTCTAATTTAAATCCAAAATTTACAAATCTACAAAGTTAGAAAGATATGATATTTCCGTAATATTGTTCTGCTTTAATGACAAAAATTTCACACCGAATAACTGATGAGTAAGTATCTGTAGATCTGTGGTTTCTGTTTCAGACAATTATAAAATTTGTAATTTAGGAGAATGTTATAACCCCGATTTATATTGTAGTGGGTTATTAGATAGCGATAATAACTATAAATTCGGCAAAGCTAGAGTGTAGGTAGTTAATTTATTTTTAGATAATTCTAAGCTTGTCAAATAAGGAAGATATTATAGAGCTGAAATATCTCCGATTTTATTTCTTCCTAAATAAAGTTACTTTAGGTTTTTGAGTTTGGAAATGCTGGAAATATCAGATATTTAATTATAATTTAAGTTTAATACAGTTAGGTTAATGAGGAATGATACGAGATGGATACATTCTATCTTTCTATTATCAAATGTTAATTCTTAAGTTTGCTAAACGATTTCTTAATTAAATGAAAGCAAATTTCTATTTAAAGCATCTTCCCACACTTCTAAAAGCACATTTATTTTCAAAAATCTATCTATTTGTTGTAAATTACGTATTTCTAGTTTTTAGGAAGAACCAAAGTGATTCAGCAAGTCTTTTTTATTTCTAATCGCTTGATTATTAGGTTGCATGATAACTGATTGGGAGTGATATTTAATTTTTACATTATTGATTATTTTAAAGTAAAATTTGTAATTTGAGCTAATGACACAAAAGTATTATGACGACTATTATAACGACTCGGTTTTAATTAAAAGAACCGATCTCGGCATATCAGACTGAACCAACCACTTGTAAAACTTCATAAATCTAAAATTTCAAAGCATTCACTAAAATTTTAAGTAATATAATCAACCAGCCAATACAACGGAACAACCTCTCGTGCAAACCGAAGGAAATAACGAGCAAAAAGAAACTGAGAAGCGAGAACCAGTTTCTTAAAAGTAAGTTAGTGAATCAGGTGAAACTGGTCCGCTAACGACTCAGTGAGGGCTATTGGGTCTTTACTGAGTGGACATAAATGACGGGTTGAACCCGTTTTGAAAGTGGAAACACTGGCGTGCGAGAGCCTATGTTTTGCTTTCGAAAGTCTCACAGTCGTTCGTTTGTGCCGTCTCGAGGAAATGAAATGAATATATATATATATATATATATATATATATATATATATATATATATATATTATATATATTATGACTTTAAACGTGCTTCTTTGGTTATTATGTATATAACTGTAATACTGGTACTAGTATGTATATAAACCTACTACATTATTATTTTACTATATTATATTATTTTTATCGGTATAAGTAAGTTAATTTGTATGGGTCATTCAACGTAATGTATTATAAAGTTACTTTGATATATACTCAAGTATTTCATTTTTTATATTTTCGTTGTAATAGTATTTTCCAAAAGCATTTTGTCAGCTCTTTCCATTTTCTCAAATCCCTTCATAAACAATAAAACTCACTCGTAGAATCCAACTAGTTTAAGAACGCAATTGACTTGTTCGTCAAGTTCTTTTGTGTCCTCCTCGCTGAGGATTTGGAAGTCTTTGTACCGTTTCAGGTAAATAATTCGCGCCCGTTCGTTTATTTGCATTGAGTGGATTCGGAGGTCCTCCATTTAACTCACCAGGTTCTTAATTACGAACTCGTTCATCTTCGTTGACACGTTGTTGGTTAGTATATCTAGATTGTAGCGCTGAGCGAATATAATGGTCGTCTGAGATCTCATCTGATTCAGTAAGTTCTGCACTATGTTCACCATCGAGCTCCGGTAGAACTTGGTCAGGAAGAGATTGAACACTTGCGAGTCGAAGTTAGGCTTCACTATCTTCTGCTTCACACCAAGCGTGTTGTACGGTTTATTACCAAGAGATTCTTTCCGCACGTAATCCAGCATCTTCTGCAACACCAGCGAAATCTGCTAATTAAACGACTAACCAAAATGAGCACCCAAGTTAGAATCGTGAATACAACAAATCGCATAATCCTCATACCGCGTAAATGACAAAGAAGAAGTAGACATCTATATACAAGATAATTAACCAAGAGAAGTTGAACACTAAACAGACACAGTAGCGAAAATTTAAGCAAATGTAGTGGCTGTCAAATTACAAAATTAAGGTAGAATCGAATTGAACTGTTTGTGGAATTATAGAAGACCCGATCGCTAATTGTATATTAAAAGGTCATTCATTTGCCTTGGAGCGGTAATTGGTTTTATATTACTATATTCATATTAAAATACACAGTGTGCGTATTTTTGGAATTTACATATATTAACCAGTTTGATACAAATAATACATAGATTATGACGATATAACACAGCAATATTATCTATTTATATATAATAACTTAACCAGAATATCTCGATACGATATTATTAAAAATCAGTGTTACAGTATCATAAATTGCGCTCTTTATTTTTTCTAAATGTTAAAAAGATGCATTGACTTATATATTATATAATACTCGCAATATCAAACTAATTTTGCCATATTTGAATTATGATTCTACCAGTATTCCATTTAATTCGATCGGTATATAAAATACTTACAAAAACACCATTAACTAATTAATAAGACAAATGTTCAAAGCTTTAACTACATTATTTTGATTTTTGATTAAATTGTAATTAGAACCGAATCTGTAACTCAATAAATTCCATTTTAATCAGGTGATCAGCTAGAAATCGAAGTGTTGTTCCATGCCAGTTGAAAGACTTTAGTTATTTTGGTATGAAGACATCACACCGTAAATTACGTCTGTAAATTACGTCACATTTCCTTTCTAAACCAATGATCACTAAGAAACCAACAAAATTCCTCTCTAACAGCACGGCGTTATCACTTGATCAATTAATTATTTTGGTAAGTATTCTCTAAAATTTTTAGTTTTAATTGCAATAATATTAACAATATTTTAACAATATGTGATAAGCGAAAACACATTTCACTCCAAACGACTTTGAAAACACCCGTATCCTTTGGTTCCTTCAATTTCGAGGCAGGCATTAAGTTAAGTTAGATTTTAAATATTATTTTGGAAGTTATTTATCCATAGCTTGAGAAGTATATAAATCCAGTGTCAACTTTGACGTATCACGTGCTTCCGTTCTTGTACGCCTTTTTGTCTTCTACTCCTTTGTTCAACTATTTGGTGTATCCGATGGTATTCGTGGTTCCCTGGGTGATGTTGGCTATTCGTAAGGACGAGTATTCTGCGTCCATAATCGGTAAATTGACTCCGTTTATTGGTTTCGTCTTCTTGTTCGCGTGTGTGCGTTATTTATTAACCATTAAGCGCTAAAACGGCATTTTTAACGTTGGAAAGTTCACAATCCTCCTCATTTTAGCCCTTATTACCCCAATTGTCCCCTATGCGGCTAAAATGGGGTTCTTAATTCAGTTCAGCTACCCGTTTTTGAACGCTGAGGACGCGTTCGGTTTGAGCTACTACAAGAATTTTGATATTAGAGATGTTGTAAAATTCTTGATCGGAGGTGTTGCCATTCCAGTTCTCACTCATGCTTGGATCCCCTGTTTGTTCTGTTTAGTTGTTTCAGTTTTGTAAACTATTATACAGTTGCTTGGAAAGATTCTGTGCAGAAAGGGGAAGAAAACTGCTGTTAAAAACGAGGAGAAAACTGACTGAGAGGTTATTTTGATAAATTATACATTTAGAATTTTTTGAAATTAAAAGAAGATAATTTTTAATTATCGTTTGTGGTTAGAGTATGGTTTGATGGGAGATTTTTTGTACAAATCTATTAATTGCATAAAACATTCAATTCAAATTAAAGTAAAAGTATTAAATGTAAAAGTTAAAAACAGCTTCACTTTTAACCAAAAGTTTACTCTAATAATTGAATGGCATTTTGAATCTTGAATTCCGCTGGATCCATTTGAGATACTTTGTTCTAAATTACTTTGAAGAGCTCAAAGAACTTATCATAGTCATCGCTTGAAAACCCATCGTTGTGCTACTAGTTGAACACTATATAGTCGTTAGAAGACAATGCTGAAAAATTGCAAGGAGCTGGATTCATATTGTCAACCAAAGATACACTGGCTAAAGAGAAGGCACAAATAGGACTTTCATTTTCGAACTTACCCAGATTCGCAGCGTATGTTGACATAGGATAGCGGAAAGAAATGTCTTTCACAAATATCTTATCCAAAGAAAGTAAAAAGGCAAAATGACTTCTAACATCAAATTATTCAATTCTATTAACTGCAGATTATATCTACTAAATAATATCGCTAATACTTGAATTGTAGTTAATCGATACAGTAAATGGATAAGTGAAAATAGAAAGACCTAAAACATTTTCGTAATTTAGTTCGGTATAGCGACCCCATTTATTGTAAAAGTCATAATCTCTAATTAAATCCATTAAAAATTAATTAATAGGTTGATTAAGTTCTACTTGCTTAGAATAGTATAGAAACGCGCATTGCATTATTAACTATGTTGCATACATTGAATGTGTTACTGTCGTATTTTTAAACTTTTTAAATTGAAATTCAGAGCGTTTTTAGAAGCGAACGTGGTATTTTTAGTATTATCTTGTGTTTGATGAATATTAAAATCCTTTTACTTGAGTGATCATTGGCGGTTTTAATTTACTTTCTGTTGGTTGCAGGTTTACGTCATAAGGAACAGCTGAAAGAGCTGTAAACGGACCTTTTTGTATGTAGTCTAGTGATACTGTTGAACCGGACTTGATAATATTGTAGTATTTGTTAAATTTCTGCAATAAGAATGTTACTGATGAGCCATCAGACATTGAATGTGGAAGTTAAAATAACATTAAAAATTTGAAGGGCAATTATTCAATCGAAAGAGAGTACAGGTCTAAGTTACACAGTTTCGTATCTGAAACGTAGGTTTTGTTCAGAATTGTATCCAAGACACTGTAAGTATTTATATTTTTCAGAGTTTAAGGCAGTTCGTATTTAACGCCAACTTGTGGTTCCAAAAACTGCCATTATTCGTTTTCGTTAAACACAATTTTGGAAGTTAAAAACGGATACTACTCAAATATTACGTTCCATGCTTATTAGGCGATGTCAATATTAAAATGTTCGTCCTAAATATACTAAGTAACAACCAGTTGTTATTATATTATCTTGGGCGTTGAGAGCGATTTGACAACTAGTTAGAGGACGTCTATCATTTTCTAAGCGATATTCACTTGTATTATAGACTTTGTCTAGTTGAACTGGAATTATGGTTTGCATATTCGTTAGTGGCATTAGTTGCGGTGCGGAAACTAACCTAAACACACAAGTCCCTATATTACTAATAACTTGACTAAATACGAATTTTTTAACTTTAGCAAATAACTTTCCCAATAACTTTGTTTCTGATTCACATTCCAATTTGATCTGGAATTAATGATAATTTATATACATTCAATAAAATCATTTAAATAAATGTTTAAATAACACTTCATTAAATGATGCGTCTTCCTCATATATTAACTAATTCTAACGTTTGTTCATGTGCTGTGTCTAGAAATTAAAGTACAAGCTCACTTAAAGTTGTTAATAATTTAACTGACGATTTTTGTTCATTAACTAACTAATAATTCTTAATTAAACTTCAGTAATTATAGAAAGATTCCAAATAACTCTAAAATAAAATATAAAAGTTGGAAAAATATTATGCAAATACTGTTTCGCAAAATATTAATAGATTATAAATCAATATTAAAACTATTATTAATTTCGTTATTAAAAAATTGTGATTGAAAAATATTTAATTTTAATTGAACTTCATTTAAACTACAGCAATAATTTGAATTAGATAGCTTAATTGAACAACTGTTTTAGTAAGTATGCGGTAGAAGATTAATTGAGTTGAGAGGTTTATTTTATGTTATTAATTTTGTTGAAACGAAATAATGTTAAGCTTGTCAGTATTTCCACTTCGCACCTAACAAAAATAATGCCAACAATGAATGAAAGCATCTATGAAACCCATACATAATTATTTACTCCATAATTCTACAATAACATTAAAACTTTGACTGAAGTAAGAAAAATGTAGAAATATGGAGGGCATTCTAGATTAACTAAATCAGAATTCGATAAATACTTAATGATACTATTTACAATGATGATATCAGGTAAAGAGCGAGGATCTGTCTAAGATAATTGGTCTAAGAACACTAAAATACGCAATTAGTTTATAGCTGATGAAGTTGGAATGTCTTGCAGAGAATGGGAGGAAATACATTCGAATGTCTGTTATGGTCATATTAAATTGTTATTAGATTAACCTGAAGAAGAAATCGATACAAATTTAGACGGTATAGAATCTGATGAAGAAGAATCTGAAAATTCTGACTATGAATATGACGAAGATGATCTAGAAGAACTAAATAAAATATTTAATGATCATGAAGAAGAAGTTTTGAGCTAAAATAAACCAAAAGAAACCAAAGTTCGAAATTCTGTATCAAGAGTTTAAGATTTTATGTTACAGTTACAAAGCAAGTTTCGAGACATATATACAAAATATCCAGATTATTTTCTGGGTAAAAACCTTGTAATAGATGAATAACTTATCAAATTTGCAGGTAGAATATTCTTTTTATAGTATAATCCTGCTAAACCAGCAAAAAGAGGTATACTTGTAAGAGCTTGTGTGGATACATTTACTAACTTTATATTATCAATGGATTTATACGCAGCTTCGTAAACAGTACCTAAAGGTGAAACAAAAACTCTTGATGTTATTAAAAGACTTATTGATTTTCCAAAATAGCCTAACTGCACACTATTCTGTGATAATTATTATGGTACAATTGACGTAGTTGAGTATATTAAATCAATAGGGCTTGAATATGTTGGAACTTTTAGACCAAGTCGACTTGGTAAAGAATTATCATAAAATTTAGAGAAGTTGTAATTGAATTAAGTTGTTTAATATCCTGTGTTTAAAGAAGTAAAACTAAAGAAAACGACTAAATAAGTTCTAGTTAAAGATGTAAACGTCCTTTAATGGTAATGCAAAAAGTAGAAAACTTTAACCATGATATATACAAAATCAAAATTTGTGAAATAACCCTGTTAAATGTAAGAATTTGTAAGTTCTCGTGGTATTCCCAGAGAACAACCTGAAATAGTTCGTTACTACAATAATAATTATAAAGGAGTTGATTACGTAGACCAACTTACAAAAAATATTAAGTTTCCAGGACGATGTACTCGTTGGACCACAAGGATGTTTATTTATTTTATGTAAGTAATATTAGTTAATGGGTTTTCTTTGATGAAATTATTGCATCCAGAATATAAAGAAATTAAAATAACGGATTATGTTGAAAGCATAATTGATTAAATGAAAATAAATCTAACAAAATATGAAATTAAAGCTACACCACGAAAAATTGAAGGTTGTAACCAACCAGTAGTAAGCCCAATTAAAGGACCAGTAATAGAAGCATATAAACACTATCATGTATATACAAAAGTAAGTGCGTAATGTGTCGGCTGCAAATAATGTAATAGCAGATATGTGTGTTCGTGCAAAGGATATCATTTGTGTCCAGAGTGTTATAAAACGCATATTAGTGAATAAAATGACATAAGAGGGTACACACACATTTATAAAAAATGAATAAAGTGATTTAAAATACGAATAATATGTTTTAATATATATTGAACACAAAAATAGTAATTTACCTATTAAATGGTTGAAGTCGTTTTCGAGAATTTTGTTAATTATTTGCGAAGTGGAAATACTGACAAGCTTAACATTATTTCGTTTCAACAAAATTAATAACATAAAATAAACCTCTCAACTCAATTAATCTTCTACCGCATACTTACTAAAACAGTTGTTCAATTAATTGAGAAGTAAATTGAGTGAATATAGTACAAAGCCTACAATCAGATTAATTTAGTATTAATATAGTAATTTGAAAACACATTGCCAGTAATATTTGATAATAGACGTTTAATAGAATGATACATATAAAAATTCAATGTTGATGATTTAATGTATATTTATATATGTATATTTATTGAAAAATAGATATTGCAATGTAAGTATAGAGAGACAATATGTCAAAATATCATCAATATTTTCCACATCAATGCGTCTTCCAGATAAATAAAGTTGTAAATTTAAGCTTCAGTTCTGTTAAAGAGATCTCAAATATATCAGAAGGTGTATAATAATAAAATTTACAATAATTTTAGGTGTTATCAGCTAATTTGCACCAAATAAGCTTCGATTGTTTGCATTTATACAAAAAACTTCTTAGGATCAATAATTTTTATGAAAACACGGTTTAAAGCAATATATAGCGTGTGTAACACAATTTTGACATTCTTTTGAATCATTGTTCCAGAGATACAAAAAATAATAAATGATCTTTGCAATGGCAAATAGTAATAATGATGAATGATATATTTTCGATTATTTTCGGTTTATATTTTCTTCAAGTAGTACAATTAATAGCTCAATCTAAAAATCTAAAAAGATCTTTACATTCTTATATTTCACATGATAATGTATACTATATAGTGTAGTCGTCTTTTTCGTGCGCACGACGTGCGAGCACGTAGTTATAAATGAATCTAGACTTATCAAGCATTTCATAAATCGTATTTTAATGTCATTTTGACTTGATTGATGTGAACAAAGGTATTAATTTTTAAAATTTATTCATTATAATATTAGGTATATAGGTTTATAATATTCATTATTACAATAATAATTCATTATTAAAATAATATTCATTATAATAAAATTCATTATATTTCAACAGTTTTTTATTATGAGATCAAATTCATCTGAACTGTTTCAAAACGTTTTTTCGAATCGTTTTTATGTTCCTTTCGCAGCACTGAACGTTGTGTGTGACCACTCCGTTCAGGAATTCTTCGAGTCTTTGCATTTTAAGCAGCTGTTTACTTTACTGTCGAATAGAGTCCATTAATTGTTACTTGAGTGAATTGGTTACGGATTTAAAATCGGTGGTCAGATTCTGCATGTATTTAAACTGGCTCACGCTCGAATTCGAGTTATTAGCTGTTTTGGTATTTATAATGCAGTTTGACAGTTTCTATGGGATGTTGCACTTCATTGGTTTGGGAGTGTGTGTATGTGTTATATTAAGTAACAAATAAAAGCCGAATAGAAAATATACGATTTTGCAAAGCGTTTTTAAAATCAGTTTTAAATCAAATTGAAATTCGCATCAACATAATTTACGTAGCAATGTTATTTTCATACATAATTCATTCGTTGACCTACTTATTTGATAACACACACAGGTCCTTCTTATCAGTCATAGTTCTTATCAGTCATTGTCAAAACAAGTTTCAACTCTACCTTATTTATTGTTTTGTAAAATAGTTTTATCAAAAGTATCATATTAAATCACTTTTCTTCCCTACATCTTCAAAAAATTAATCCCAATAATATCTATGATGGTTTTTGAAACAATTTTATATAACAATTTAAAAACCTTTCAAACCCCAAAATAATTTTAAATTTCTCCTTTAGTTTTGAGAACAGTTTTTTCTCTGTTCACGAACTCGAAATTGAGTTCCTCGAGTGTAAAATCAAATAATTAGGTTTGGATTGCTTTTGGATACCAGATTTGATTTTATGATTTTTACTTACTATCTCATTTAGCTATATATCTACTCATATTTTTACTCACATCCCTTTTTTATTAGTTTTACCACCTCTATATTTAGTCTCCGAGCAGGGAGGAAAAGATCGAGGGGCGATCGATCTTTGGAGGGGCGGCGAGCCCCTGGACGTCGAGGGTCGCCAGGCCCGGTAGGGCTAGCTGAAGGCGTCTGGCAGGACCCGTGGACCCCGGCGTAGCCGTTGCTTGTATCCAGGAACACCCAAACCCAACCCTCCTGTAAAATCCTCTTTCTCAATCGATTATTCTCCGTTTTGGTTCAAAATGAGCGCGAATTTCGCGTTCTCAAGCGCTTCGTTGTTCAAAAACGAGTTTATGAAGAACTTTATCTGAAATAACTCGTAAGAAGCATAGTTTGTTTTCACTACGAAGACCAGGTGAGTGATGTTTGCAAAATATTATTAGTAGGCATAATGTACTATCCGCCACCAAGATCAAATGAAGTTAGTTGTATACGTTTGGTGCTCACTTACTTAACTATAAAACCAATGAAATTATGATGTTTAGTTATTTTTGAAAAAATTGGCTTGATTTAGCGCAATATAGCTGATTTCCCACAACTATCCAGACCTACAAACATAATATTTCGCTGTGTGTGCGATTTATTACATTTAGAGAACGTTTTGAGTGGAATTTTTACACTAATTTAATATTAGCACATAAATTATAACTAAATGTAAATACTTTTTAAAATAAGGTATCTCACTTCTTTAATGCCTGTGCTACGTTAAATCAGATCCATCAAGATGGTAATGCTCAGAAGACTTCGTAGCTTTTTCTAAGGTGAATATTAAGAGTATTAATTATATTTCACTATGTTGGTACTAGGTGGTTATAGAATACGTAGTTTCGTTTAGTAGTCAATCGATGAAAGTCATTTTATTTTTACGGCATTTCACAAGTAATTTGGTGTTGTTCTTATAAAAGTACCAACACTGTTCACAGATGAGACAAAGCTATTCTAAACTCTTTCAGCTGCTTAAGAATGTTATGAGCGTGAGCTTTACATATAAAATTTCTTTGAAAAGGAAGAAATCTTCAACAAAATAATTAAAATAGACACTTTAGGTGGTATACCTATTCAAGTTATGGATTACAATTGTCCTAGTCTGCAATGGTATATAAGGCACGACTATAATGTTATAAAAACTAACTTCAGGCACGTTGTGTTTAGTTTAATAGCTGTTATAGACAAGCTGTATAGGTTAGGTTTGATACACTAGAAAATTGAGCCAGGAAACATTACTTACAGCGAAAATAAGGGATGTAGGCTGATAAATATGTATCACCTTGGTAAAATGCCAGTTATCAGCTCATAAATTGAGTTCAATAAGTTTTAGCCGTTAGGTGACTAGAACTACGCCGGTCCTGCGTCTCTCTTCACTTCCAGCAAGAAAATATTCAACGAGTTGTACAGAGAAGCTGATAAACATCAGGCAGCGCTCGTTATATCAGAGCTCTTTTATGGAGTGAATATGGTTCATGTCGCTTAAGAATTTGTAAACTATGAACTGTTGAAAGCGTTTTAGTTACTTTTAATGTTCGGCCCTTAAATTGAAAGGGCATTTGTCAGAAACGGATTATAATCAGATTATAATTTAATTGAAATGTGCGATTAATAAGAAGCTTTCATACGTTGCGGACTAAAATAAAGCCGACCAATTGAGCCACTCAAGACTTTACTCGAATAATTTATGAATTAAGAAGGAATCAGTGCAGGACTCCCCGGAAATTTAAATTAATGGACAGTTGACGAAAAGAAGCTGCTACAGAAGTATTTAAATTTAGAATGAAATTATTATAAATTATTGATATTTTATTATGATAATTTTATTAAAAATTTTTAAAGATTAATTTTTATTAGTTTGTAGATGATAATATATGACTTAATATTACGTATATATGTTTACATTGCATACCATAAGATAAAGTAGAATAGTTACTTGATATTAAATAGATATTAAATCACACATAATAAAAAGTTAATAAAATAACTAGTATATATTTATTTATTGCGTTTAGATGTATTGTTGGATTGTTGCTGTTGAGTGAGTCATGTTATTATTATTATATATGACTCCTTAGTACTGATGACAAGGTTACAGTTAAGTGAGTCATTTTTTTTTGAGTTGAGTCATTAGACTTTGTTTCAACCAGATTTTGATAATTGATTACAATCTGAAATGCAATTATTATTTTACATGATGACACTAAATAGATCTTGTCGTAGAATAATGATATACTTGAAGAGTAGATAACACAATGTCAATTACACTAACTTTTGTTCATGTGAAAGCGTTTTGGAGTTTAATATAATTTAAGATATTATATTTCACACTTCAAATATGAGTTTCAAACATACATTAATAAATATACCTCAACATCTTAAGTAATTAAACAGTAGTGCGACCAGCGAATACCGCTCAGGAAGCGTTTCGTCGTTTCTAAATAATTAATCCGGCTAGAACAAGCTATTCAATAAATTTGATTATCTTCGTGAAAATTTGGTATAAAATTAACAATCTTTACGATATACGTATAACAATCTTTACGATGTACGAATGAACAAATAAATATCATTTGTAACAGAATATCTTGAATAAGTGGTATTCAAAAATATTCGTAAGATTTCACAAAATAACTTTAGAATTGAAGACTATTTGTTTTAAATATAGAGGATCTAACAGCAAAAAGATATTAAAAAGAATCAACATGCTGATTAAAGCAAATGACTAATGTATGAATATGTATCAAATCAGAATGCTTCTTCGTATGTTTTAAACACCATATTCGTATCCAGATCGCGGATGCTGTATATAATCTTGTTCTGTTCAAATGTTACCTCAGTGCGCGTGTATTTCAGGTAGCTGTCCAGATGATACTGATACCCGTAGCTCTTATCATCACCATCTATAACCGGCTATGGTCCGTGCAGCTCCTCTGTCGTCCACATCCTTTCACCCATTTACTCGTACGAGTGAACAAAATGAAGGTATCCTCCACCGACCCCGTTCACGAAATATAAAAGTTGGTTCCTCTTGAAGGCAGCGAAAACGTGATTATGACCGCTGAAAACGGCCCTCAGATTCAATTCCGGGTGCTTATCAACGAACTTTTCAATCGTAACGCTCAAGGGCTTATTAGCTCCGTGGCCACCAGTGGCATAAGGCGGGTTATGAACTACTATGAACACGTGCTTTGAATTCAACGCTAAATGCGCATTTGCTTCGAGGAATTTTAAAGCGCTCTTGTGATTACCATGCTAAGTGTACACAGAGAAAAAGAACAAATCGCCTATTTTCTGGTGATAATGAAGTGGGCGGGACGTAACGCGCTTGAAATGATCAAACTGGAAAAAATAATCGTGATTTCCACGCGTAAACAACATGGGCTTCGTAGGCCAGTTCTAAAACCCAGTGTAAATCTCGGACAAATAACCATCGTTGCACAAATCGCCAGCGTGAATCATAAAATCATAATCTGTGTTCATTGTTGATGTATACTTGACATTCGTGTGCGTATCAGAAATAATTACGAATTTAGTGATTTGGCTTGGCAAATGATAGTTATAAACAGTATCTCTGCCTGGAATCGAATAATTAAATGATGTAGAATTCACAAATACACTGTGAAAATTAGATAATGCTTTAGATTTTGATGGATAACCAGGTAAATAACTCTTTTACATCTTATATGTACACCAATTAATGCGAGTTCCTTCATCGTGAATGAAAGCAAGTGGACCATAGCAAAACTCAGGAAACTTAGACTGGATATTTGCTATTGTAATTGTAATCCATATTGAAACAGAGACGGATGACAAAAACACAACTAAAGTAGTTATTAAATGAATTAATTTACGTTTTGTTAAATACTTTGGTTTTTTAATTAACTTCTAATTAATAAATATTAAACAAGTTATGATAATGAAAATTAACAAACTTATTAACCCCTACTTCAAAAAATAGCCTAATCCATCAACGTAAATAAAACTATAAATAATTAGAATCAACGGATATAATAGTGATATGCTCCATAAACTTATAACTAATACTTTTAATGGACTTATTTTTGATGTCTCTTTTATTTAAGGTTGAATAACTGTTATTAGTTTGTCCTAACTATCTTCAGAAATTTGTATTGGTTCACTCATTTAAAGTGAAATATATAGGATAACAATAAATTTAATATTGTGATCCAACTATTATACATCAATATGCATGTATTATTAAATTATATACGCTGATTATATGGTTAAATTATATACGCTCATTATTGTTACCAAACACACAAACAAATTTTTTATAATCAATTATAAATATATCACGAACAAGATACTGAACCAGTATAAATGAAAGTTGATGGGATATATAAATATATATGTAATATGTGGGATATATATATACAGTCAGTCCAGATTGAGAATGCATTTTTTGTGAATAAAAGGACTAAAAAGTTTTTGTTCTGTATAACTAATTATTGTATCTATACTGACTATAATTTATAATAGGTTTCCAACAACTGTAAAAAATTCAAATGATTAAAATATGAGGTTTTCAATATAACTTCACTAATAGAAGTCGTACGCCGCTAACAATAATATGGTAAAGGTTTAACATTATATGTATATACACAACAGAGTCATCTTCTTCTATTCAATCTATGTGCTTACATAAGCCAAATTCTATCATATTTTGACTGTTTTCATTTCATAACAATATTGAACTTTAAATTTATAAAATAATAGTATATATCGAATATGCAATGATATAAAATATTTAAATAATTTTTGTGAAAAAAGTTTCCGAAATTCAGAAATTGTATTTTACATTTGTGTTCGAAGTATAAAATTTGTATGCTGATAGCAGTGTTCTTCAAAATTGGTGCAACTATGTAATATTATACTTGCAATGTATTATTAAAGCATTTATTCATTTCATTCCATGTTACGGTTTTTAAAGTCATTATTTGATTATTGTTTAAATGTCAATAATTTCAAATACTAAAATACTAATATCAAATAACTTTTAATATATTTATTGATCAAAGGTAGTAATAATAATAAATTTGAAATATCATTCCAATCTGAGCTATGTATTATAATGGTCATTTTTGTGTTTTTGATATAATTCTCAATTCAATCGAAATATCAAAATAATATATTAATTTAAAATATGCAAAAATTCTTTCTTGCAAATGTTGGAAGATATAGACTATCATATTCCAAGTAATAGTGATACAGCAAAATAGCATATATTTGAGGTGGTAAAGATTTAAGGAGAGTGAAGAGGAAAATGTAATAGTTATAAGTATATAGCAATACGAAGAAGATATTTATTAAATGTGGACATCACTACTATTCTACGAATTTTTTTTGCATTCTCAATCTGGACCGACTGTATATATATATATAACATAAATGACGGGTTGAGCCCGTTTGAAAGTGGAAACACTGGCGTGCGAGAGCCCATGTTTTGCTTTCGAAAGTCTCAATGAAGTCTGTTTGTGCCGTCTCGAGGAAGTGAAATGAATATATATATATATATATATATATATATATATATATATATATATATATATATATATATATATATATATATATATATCATATTACAACGTAAGCGTCAAATATTTATAAATTTATCACAAGTTTTTCTTTGTTGATATAGAAAACAGCATCGAATACATGTTAATAATGTCAGATATCAAAACATTTTCGGCTCCTTTTTGAATTATTTCAAGGTTAATTTTGTTATAAATTTGAGCGTTTTGAAACTATTACTATTCAGTAAACATATTTAGATCCCATTCAACTACAAACATACCAAGCTTTCCGTTGCTTATAACATTTGAAATACCGAGCATAGGTTTGTCCCAAACATGAGTATGTGAACATTACCCAATAGCTTATATAATTGGTCCGTCCCCAAAATTCATTTTCCCTAAATTAGAGCACATTAAAGAAATATTTGGTCCTTTGTCAAATTATACAGGACCCATTTCAGAAACTAATGTATGTTGCCAAAATTTTTCTGGTGTCATATCTGCATTATTGTATTGATATTATAATTAGTTTGCTATTTATTGCACGGATGTTTCGGTAGTTGCAGAAACGAGAATGCCTGAATAAGTAGCTGACATTCCGAAAATCTAATTGAAATCAATATTTCCAAGATATTTCTCTCTTCTCAAATCAACACCAGTACTAACAAACTTTTAGTTTAGTTCTAAATCTTTGTTAAAGTACGCGTATGCTGCTATTTAAGCGAAGTGCATCGCATAAAGTGAAAATGAGTATTGAACGTTGTTTATTTTGGCAATATCCTCTTTCTTATAATACCTGCACCTAATTTTACAATCTTACATCATCTATTGCTTAGAACCTAACTACTCGTCTTTAAACTGTCCAGTAATTTGAGTAAGTTAATATTTAGAAGGGTTAGATTCGTGGTGTTCGATTTTAATATTTTAATCATACAGACTGTAACTCATAATTGGCCTATAGTTAGATAATTAAATAGGTTAAGGTGAAGCAAAGTTATAACTGTTATCTGAGTACATTTCATTAAATCTTTTGAAAAGCTGCATTACAGAAACACCATCGCCTAAAGTATGATAAATTTTGACTATTAGTGCTTATTTTATTGTTGGAATTTCTGGAATGTTCACATTCATTACTTCCCAATGAATGAGTTTCTACGAATTTAGCGACTAAGAAGCACTTGCTATTACATCGCCAATATCCTACAATGAGTTGCAACTTTTCTCAACCAATAACTAGAACTTTTGAACTGGTTGTTCAACATATCTCATCCACTTTACGTTATCATCGTATTTAACTCCATATGAGAAAAATGGGTACAATTCCATTATGAAATTAATCACTTTGGATGCACGTTCTAAATCTAAACAAGTATCTGAAACACCGAACTCGCATATGGTCATATTTCTAGTACTCTGTTTTACCTCATTGGAAGTTAATAGTCTGTTAGAATCGTTCAGTGTTACCTATTATTGTGAGAATGGGTGTGTTAAAATAGCATCTTTAGCATTATAGTCGTACAAACAAGCAACTGGAAACATTGAATTGAAATGGAAAATCAATATTTTTATAATTGCCATATTATAGTAATATATTAATATTTGGTAAAAACGAATATATGAACAATAATTTTTAGTTTTCAAATAAGTGTATTATTGGGAGATTTTTGTAAAATTATGTTTTGTACATTAATCAAAGAAAATGAACAACAATTTATTCATAACATATAAATATTGGGATACAGATAGTTATTGATAGTAAATCTATTGCTGCATAATTCTTAATTATATTATATTGCGATATATTTTATAAGCTTTTTGTATATAAGAATGTTCGAGTGTTTTCATTTAGATTCTTCAATTTTTAAATAAGAAATACTCTTTGATAATCATACGCTGTTAAGCCTTAACTTTTGTTATTTAACCTAATAATTGATCTCTTTCATTCAATAGTTATACGAAATTGATTATAAAAAACGAATTGTAAAGTCTGCTTATTTTCTGATTTTGAATAGATGAGTTATTCTATTTTCTAAAATATATTTTCCGTTATAAAAGAACAAAATAAAAAAGTTAAGTGTCACGTTTGGTAATTCTCGATTTGGTTAACGACAATTTCGAAGTCTTCGAATTCCAGTTCTCCGTTCCGTGCGTAAAAGTCAATGACGTTTCTGCAGTTTTCGTTTTCTGTTTCCACTTTTAGCGCGGAAAGGAATAGTGTAAACTGATCGATTGAAATCGAGTTGGAATTAGTTGTGTCCAATATACTAAAGAGAACGAATTACTCAGAGCAGTTCAAAGACTAGTCCAGAACGGAAGCGTAGTGGGAAAAGAGAGCGAAATCCATCGGAGAAATCATTAAACTCAAGCATTTGTTGAACAGAGCTGGTGGGACGAAAGGAAAGTCTAGGCGCAGGAGGGAGAACATCTGAGAGGTAACTGGCTAGTTTGAATTCAGCTGAGAATACCATTTACGCAATATTATCTCGGGAAGCTCTAACATTGAGGTAGAGTGGGCTCGTAAGTTGGGATCTATGAATTGACATTCTTTTGGATACATTAATGAAATTGCATTCAGTAATATACAAACACCTAATGTGTACAATAGATGTATTTGTAATGTAATTGTGGTAAAATGCAAAATAAATCAAACAACATCAAACACTTGTTTCAATATGTTGCAAATGGAATAAAAATATAATTGAAGCGCCATTTCCACACCTAATGTTATTAGACATCGAATCCAACAGGAAACCGTTCGAGGTTCGGGATTAATTCCCTTCGATAGGCCCAGGAACGTATTCCATCGAGTCTAAGCAGAAAAAGCCGGTGAAGATTTCGAATAGCAAAAGGAAAATTGAGTTGCGTACATTTAACGACACAGCCTTTGTGGGTCCTGACAACGAGGTGAAAGTGGGTCCCGCTTCGTATAAGCCTCATTATATTTAATCTGAGTCTACGGCCACCTATTCCACGTTGCCTAGGTACAGATACAAGAGGGACTGCTGGTCTCTGGCCATTGGCGGTCATTTAACGGGCGACTACAACGAGCCGGCCCCTGGGCAGTACGGCTCAATCGAGTACAAGGCCAAGAGCCCTAAGATAAAGGTGAATTCAACGCCCAGGAACCTTCTGTTCACCTCGAACGCCGAGTATTTCCAATATAAAATGCGAATGCTCAAAAACGGGGTCCCCGGTGCAGGCGAGTACAGACCAGAAAACTGTAAAGTCTCCAAATCCTGCCCGAGAATTAGCATTTACAATTCTGACAGGTACGTTCAGAACAGTTAGGTGCAAATGGAAGCCGTTCCAGGCCCAGGGGCGTATAAAATATCAAATGTGGACAGGCACGGGAGGAAATTCACTTACGGGGGCAGCTTCCCCAAGGCTGGTGTTAAAATTAGAGATGTAGATATGGAATAGAAAATATTCGTGGATCTAGAATGAAAAGTGTATATATACACATATATTAAGGTATATTATTTACGGTGTGATGCATTCTCTATTATTTAAGGTAATTAATAAATGTTCAGCTCAATGTTCAGCTCAAATAAACTTAAACTTTGTAAAATGACACTTAAATGTAACCGTATCTTTATATCTTAAAGAAATTATTTATTTCAATTCATTTCATGTTAAATACTCCTGTATTGCCTGCTTGTATTTTATTAAATGTGATACGCGATAAATATTCATATATGTTATATTAAACAAACGAATAAAAATAATAGTATCTATATACTATGGTGATAGGATATCACCTGTACTATAGGTTTTCATTTTAATATTAAAACGCTATATAAATTGAAATAGTACGCTCTAATAGAATGTATATTTGAAAGTGTGTCTTAGAAATACTTGCTATTAATAAAAGTTTAATATTAAATACAATTAAGATATGTTATATATTATCAGTTTTGTGATATTAGTATCCTTCAAATACCTGTACTCACCACTTCTCATTAATGCTTGTACTTGCTTCAGCCCTCCACCTGCAGTACAGAACTGCCATGATTGCTTCCGACACGTGCCTCAACTACGTGTTCGACCGTCCCACCGGCGCGGCGGTGAGTATTTCTGGCTCCCTGTCCTTCAAAAGCGCTCCGTGTTCCAAGAACGTCAACGTCTTATTCAGGCAGACGCACCTCGCCCAGCAGACGTTCCGCGTGCAGCTCAGCGTGTCCATGACAGCGAGCAGCAATTTCAGTTTGTTCTTCCAGGTGGCCCAGCCTCTCGCCATCATCGATAGTTCTCTGGACATCACTTTCACCGACAGCTCTCTCGTCCAGGTCCAGCTGGTTTCCTTCATCCAAGCTCCGGCCGTCACGATATCGAAGTCCTCCTTCAGCGTCTAGACCCAGAACGCCTCGTTTTCGTCTTTCTCGCTGATTAACGATAACATCACCCAAGTCGCCGTCAACAAGTCCAGGTTCTCCGTCAACATCCAGGCCACCGCTTTCCACGGCCTCGGAGCTGCCTCCCAGTAAATCATCGTGCTTTCCTCCCAGTTCATCTT
Organism: Hexamita inflata; assembly: GCA_963988835.1. Lineage (NCBI taxonomy): Eukaryota > Fornicata > Diplomonadida > Hexamitidae > Hexamita > Hexamita inflata. The sequence continues at coordinate 121,343 of CAXDID010000153.1, read as the reverse complement.
CCAGGTGAAATCAGACAGCTTCGCCGGCTTGGCTGACGTGGCGAACACCGCCCAGATCAACAACTCCACTTTCTCCTTCGTGGTCGTTTCCAAGACATTTCAGGGTCTCTTCGGAGAAGTCCAGGGCCCAAGCTCCGTCAAGAGCTCCCAGGTCGGCGGCTCTGTCCAGACGACTTCTGGAAGCGGGCTCGTTTCGGTTCTCTCGAGCACCCTCCTGGTCCAAGACCTGTCCTTCAACCTGCAGCTCCAAGCCCAGCAGGCGGTCGGCGGCATGGTAGGAACCGTGAAGGCCAGCGGATACGCCGAGTTCAAGGATACGAAGTTCAATGGCCTGGTAGACGACAACGGCGCCATCCTCTCCAGCGTGTTCATCCTAAACAACCTTGGAAAGTCTCTCATCAGCGGCGCTTCTGGGGTTGTAACCGGCTCTTGGCTCAAGGTCTCCGACACGCTTCCGGCGAATATTTCGGTCGGCTCTTTGAACCACATCTCCGTTTCCGCCATCGTTCCTCAAGGAGCTGGATCTTCTCTGTTCTTGTACAGCGCCACCCAGAACATGAACAACACTGTGATTTCGATATCCTCCCAGACCATCTAGATCGACGCCAGCAACTCCGAGTTCTCCATCTTCCAGGCCAGACGGCTCTTCTACAACGTCACCATAAATGGCGCGCTGGCTTTCTCTGGAGCAGGCGCTAATGTTTTCGTTGGTGGCTTAACAGGTTCAATAACGAATATCTCCACGTTCAAATTAGTTAGTATCAACTTGAACCTTTCTTGCTCAACTTGTGCTGCTTCTCTTCTTATGGTTGGAAATGCTGCTTAGGTATAACTGAGTTAAGTCCAGGTCAAGGGCGTGGTCCGCGCCAACAGCGGTTCCACTTTGATGATGACCTAGCTCCAGAAAGTAACTGGAACCCAAGTTACGATCGAGGCGATGGTCTTCGGCCAGGTTCCGTTCGGAGGCCTCGTGAACAAGAGTCAGGCCGAGATCGTGCTCTCGGACTCCACGGTTAATATTTCTGTCGTGAACGAGCAGTTTGCTCCAGCGGCCGCTTTCATCGGAAGAACCGAGGTTGGCTTCAAGGCCACTTTCACGAACGTCCAGGTTAGCGTGAGAGGCATCTTCTCTGCATGTGGCTGCCTCAGCGGCTCTTGCCCTGACATCCAGACCTCTCTCTGCGATCCAAAAATTTATCAAGTCACTGCCAGTTAGTTCATAGATGGTTCTAATATTTCGGTCAACGGCGCCCAGAAGAAACAGAAGTGCGCCCTGAGCTCCGACTTCAACTGGAACTCGACCATCATCAACGTGGTGGTAGACGGCCTCCAGCTAACCAACGCCGCTTTCTCCGTCTTCTGCAACATGACCAGGTTCCAGAACATCCAGGTCACAGGCAGCATCAAAGTAGCCGGATCTTCAGCTCTCCAGAGTTCGGTCGCGTCCGTACTGCTGGCCGTCGCGAGCCAAGACGTGGTCGTCCAGAACGTGTCCATCTCCACGTCGATTTCCTCCAGCTAGTTCGTGGACACAGCCGCCTTCGTCGCGGTTGCCCAGACGTCTGCGGTGATCATCAACAACGCCACTTTCACGGGCATAATAGACTCCACCGGCGTCGTGGGGGCCTTTGTCTCCACGATCGCGTCCGGACAGGTGAACATCGCCAGCGCCCTGTCCTACGGCTTCGTGCGCTCCAACACGACCTGCGGAGGCCTCGTTGGCTTGATCAAAGCCGGGTCCACCTTGAGCACCACCGGGGTCCAGAGCAACTCCTCCGTCTCTGGAAGCCAGTACGACGGCTCTTTCTCGCCGGTGCCGACTTCGGGCACGATGGTCGGAAGCAACCTAGGGACCTACAAGACGGACGGGATGGCGAGTGTTTCATCTGGAATCAGGAACGGGTGCCACTGCGGCGCCGGCTCCTGTCCTACCCAGTGCGCGACATTCTCAAAGACGATCTCGGTTTCCGACCTCCAGAACAAGTCCCAGGTGCTCGTGAACGGCCAGGTGATCACTTTCTTCTACGGCCTTGGTGGAACCTGGGACTGGAACAACTCGAATATTGTGTTCCAGAACGGCTTCAAGAACGACGTGAGCTTCAGCGCCTTCGACAACTACCCGCTCTTCCGCAACATCTATATTACTAATACTGGCACGTTCTCCCAGAGCTCATCATCCACGGCCTACTTTGGAGGCCTCGTGGCCGTCACGAACATGAGCGTGCGCGTGGAGCAGGTGACCGTCAACATCAACGTCCAGTGCTCCGGCAGCTACAGCGCGGCGGGCTTCATCGGAGTCGCCACAAAGCCGGTCGTGATCACTTACTGCCAGCTGAACGGCCAGGTGAAGGGAAACGAGGTGGGCGGCTTCATCCACTCCACAGACCAGAACGTGGCCGGAAGCGTCCAGATCTTGAACTCGGTGTCGGACGTGGTCCTCCAAGCAACCGGGGTATGCGGCCTCATCGCCAGAGTAGGGAAGGCTGGAAACGTTCTCCTCGCGAACCTGTCCGTAAAAGGGTAGATAATCGGAACAGTGAACGTGGCTATCATTGCTTCGGTTTAATAGTCTTCAACCATCACGATCACAGCCACAACGGTTGACGCCTCGATAACTGGAACATAGATCACTGCTTCCTTCATCGGCTATTCAGACGTAAATTGTGTAATAAAAGTGATCTCATCCACCACCAACTCGAAGATGAACGCCCAAGGTAGTGCTGACGCCGGCTCTGTTCTCGGTAAAGTTGCTCTAGGCTCATCAATCTCTTTCATTTCAGTTGCTTCGAACGCTCAAGGTCAGTTCTCGAACTGCCCAATGAATTAAGCTTCCCCAGTTTATGTTTAAGACGGTGTCAATTGCGGTAAGTAGATTATATCTTTCACGAAAACACTCCCTTACCTTCTTAGAACTGGGTAGAATATACCAGGAGCTTCGAGTTATGGTGATATGTACAATTATATTAACATTGGAACAAACGGTGTTCAAGACTACAACAATTCAGTAATAACCGTTGGAAATGGCGCTGGAAGTGATGAACTTCCTGGTGGGAAACGACAATATTCAGAATTCGACTGGAAAATTAATTGGTTCGAAGGAATTACTTTAACAGGATAAAGAAGACTTGGAGGAACAAAAACTGATGGTGGTATTTTTGTACCACAAACATCTACTTCAGGCGTAACTATTATTTCTTGTATAAGTGACGTAAAGATTGAAAAATCATCAACGATTTATGCTGGAAAAATTACGTATGGTGGTTTTATTGGATATAATTGCGGCCCAAGTAAAATTATCAACTCCACATTTTCAGGATACTGGTATTCTTCATAATGTGATTCATATAGAGGTGGTTTCATTTTGTAAAATAATGCAGATGTTAAGATTTTAAACTGCACATATAAAGGTTATTCTAGAAAAGGCTGGGGAGGCTGTTTGGTTAACCATTTGTACGTCTGGAACTATAGATACATATATAATAACAAAGCAACCTGCGAGGTTTAAAACTTTTAAGCCTTAAAAAATCCAAATTGTAACAGCGATCTTCAATGTGGAGCAGAAGGATGGGTTTATAACGGCAAACAGTGTACAAACATTTGAAAACCTTATGAGATAAATGTAAATATAATATTTATAATAGATATTAAAATTCTAATAATTTTGGAGATGGTTAACCTAGTTTAGAAATGTTAAAAATCATTACTTTATATACAGTACTTTGAAAATTTTGGAGTTTTTATTTAAATGTAATTTCACCTATACCGGCGGAAGGTTTATTCTATTCTACTTATAGCGTATTTTTAATTTAGGAGTTTTTATTTTAAGAGTTCCATGTTTATTTTTTAAGCGTTCAAAATGACGAGTTTTTAATTTAGGAGATTTTTAATTTATGATTTTTGCTATAGCGTGCATTCTCACTAACTAGCATAAGTCGTCAAAATATTTTCGCTTCATAATGTTGTTTAGATTAATAATTTGTGTAAATTGTTTAACAGTTAAAAGAAGGATTTGTTTAATTTAACTTAATTTTGTTACAGACATTATATAACTTTAAGACTATACATTTTTATCACATCATATATCAAATAAATATCACAGAACTGATTCTTGATATCAGAAGCTTATGAAGCTATCAATAGTTGTAATATAATAACTTGAAGTTTTAAAAGGATCTATATGCGGTTTAGAACAATATGGATAGTGTTTAGGTTGGGAAATTGTTTAGTTTAATATACTTATGAAATACAACTTAAAAGATTTAAAGTTGATGATACCTCATTATAGTATATATTTTTTCTTACTAAAATAAGTTTGAACGAGTGAGGACAACATAATTTACAAGAGAACTGAGACAATAAGACATGTTAGGAAAAGGATGACGCCATGTGATCAGGTATGATCTTAAAGTTATATAATGTCTGTAACAAAAATAAGTTAAATTAAACAAATCCTTCTTTTAACTGTTAAACAATTTACACAAATTATTAATCTAAACAACATTATGAAGCGAAAATATTTTGACGACTTATGCTAGTTAGTGAGAATGCACGCTATAGCAAAAATCATAAATTAAAAATCTCCTAAATTAAAAACTCGTCATTTTGAACGCTTAAAAAATAAACATGGAACTCTTAAAATAAAAACTCCTAAATTAAAAATACGCTATAGGTAGAATAGAATAAACCTTCCGCCGGTATAGGTGAAATTACATTTAAATAAAAACTCCAACATTTTCAAAGTACTGTATGCTATTTTAATCTAATTTATTACACGCTATGTTCATTCATTAGTAATATATCTTGAAAATAGATTTACTTGTGTATTCTTTTTACAATTTATAAATAGAAAAATAAGAAATAATGATTAGAGTAATAAGAATGCTCTATAAATAGCTAATATTTCGCGTTTTATCTGTTTATATTATAATTATATTTATTATTCACTCCATTTATGTTAAGCTTAAAATATTCAAGCATTTTGCCTCATCCGATTTCGTACATAAACTAGCAGCGTGGGTTCAAGCTCATGTATGACCGGAACTTTATAAACGACGTGACCAAGCAGAATACAGCGGATTACGATTTTCTAATGACGAATCCGAGCCCTTACCGTCAGCGCAGGAAGTAGCTTCAGATAACTCCGGATAACGAGTAGAAAATTGAAATCTGTCACAAGAACAAGAAATCGTATTCGGACAGCGAGGAAATCGAATATCTGAAACCGATTCAGAACTTCTCGTTTTAAAGGGAGCGGAAAACGGTTCTGTTCCCGTCGCCCGAGTGTCTTAAATGATAACGGGCGTTTTAAATTGAAAAAAGATGAAAGAACATTTCCCTGATTGAATTATTTGTTTAAAAACGTTTAAGCGAGAAGGAGAGAAAGAAATAACAACACGTTTAATTAAATAATATTCTTCGATTTAAAAGTAATAGTGATAGGAATTTGATTACAAAATATAATTGTTGAAGATTATAATACATATATTATAATATATTGTATATTATTGTATTATAAGTTGTTTAAATATATACTTGTATTAATTGATGTTCAAAAAGCATCTTTGTTTGTAATTTAACGTTCAACAAAACGAAAAGACGTTTTTGAGTGATAACATTGTTTAAATTATAAAACTAATAAACTGAATTAGTTCGTAAAGGGATCCAGAACAAATAAACTTCACGAACAAAGTTGTTTGGTTGTTCGTTTCAGTTCATTCGATTTGTATATATTATTTTTCAGTCAATGAACAACTTTTAGTATATAAAACTGTATTAATTAGTAGATATAGTTGTTCATTCTTAAAGTAATCACTTATCTTCATTTCATTCTTTAGGTAGAGTATATAGTAATACAGTAGTAAAATAATTCTTTTGTTAACGTAAGTTCAATTTACGTTATGTACATAACTAATTCCATTCACACAACAGAACAATCTTAAAACAATTGGAATTAAGATTCAAATTAAGATTTCAAAATAACATTTTTATTAACTAAGTGTTCTTTGCTTTTATTTAAGCGTGGTGTACAATTTCGATAACGATTTTGATACAAATAATTCCTGGAAAATAAATGATTGAGATTTAATGAACACAAAAATTATATCTTTAATATTGTTACATTCGGTGGTGTTATATGTTATTAGTACTATGAAAAAGATCGTAGAAGTATGTAGAAGAAAGACACGCAGTGTATTTCAAATTTATTAAATCACAATAAAAGGCAACATATTATTTTTCATATATGTTTTACACACAAATATAAAATTACCACTTCATACAATGACTGATAATAAAGATGATCACAAAAATTCAAAACTTGAAAATAAAAGCTTCAGTAAAAGTCAATCTACTAAATAGATACAAAATTAGATCAATTATACTCCTAAAACTCGTGCATACAATAAAATAATTACATAAATGCAAATAGAAGTAGATTTCATTTGCAAACATAATGGATCAACTGATTCATCGATTTTAAGTTCTTAAGGTTCTACACAAATGGATACTATTCACTAAATTGATTTAACTTTTCCTTTAACTCTGAATAATTAATAACGTAAACCACGCATAGTAACAAGAAGATTTAGACCACATCATGAGTGATATAGTATATTTTAAATTAATAAACATATTTCATTCATTAAAAGCCTTGTTAATAAGTTCTATAGCATCTGTATATATTTTGTAACTAATCTTTTAAGCATTTTTAAGCATTTCAGTTTTTGTTTAGATATCAAAACTTAATCCAAGTAGTTCTAATATGTGGTCAAACTCTGATAATGATATGAAACCATCAATGTCCTCATCAACACAAATAAATAATAAGTGTGCAAGACTTCTATCTGCTATTTTTGTGGCCTAACACAAGAACAAAAAACGAACAAAATCTAATTGTGATAGTTTAAAATCGCAAGCTGGACTAAACATGTAAAAAATATTGTCTAATGTTTGTTTATCAAAATTAAGGTTTAATTGTTTGACACACTTAACTAATTCATCCAATTCGACCTAATTCATTGCATTTTTGTTTGCCGACTCAAAAATGCTTTAATATTATTCCCGCAATAATGGATTATATAGATCAGTCATTGGAGTGTGAACCATTTTGATTATTTTGATTATACAACGCATGATAATACTAGTTTCCACACCTTTAAAATACACAACATTATAACATACCTAACTAATATAAACTACGGAGACATAAAATATCATTATAAGATATCATTAATTATAAAAATCTAAAGTTTATCTATTATTATACTATATTTAAACTATTTAACATCAATTATTAAAAAATACAATTACTTTTAACTATAGCCTTATCATCAGTATCTTACATCAATCATTAAATCTTATCATTCATAAATTATGACAATCCATTCAGTTACACAAAAATGCTACCACAAATTAATCTCAATATCACACATCATCTTCTAGGATTGTCACTCTGAATAGCATTCTTAGACAGCCTAAGTTAGTTCAGCAGTGACTTGAACTAACTCATTGATAATTCTGATACATCCAAGATTATAGAATAATTTAATATCAATCTCAACTAAATGTTCTGTTTATAATTGCAATATATAGGTTACAAAACAAACTATAAACAAGCTACAAACTATTTAATCTCGTTTATTTATTTCGCGAACCTAAGCTTACTTAGAGCACACTTTTACTTGAAACGTTTATTACAAATTGTGCTCCTCTCTTTCTTTTGGTGAAGATAATGATTAAAATGATTAAAATATAGGTTTTACCAATCTGGTGTAAATTAGTAAATGCTTAATATTGATGATATTATTATATAATATTGATACATGTATTGAAGGACGTTTTTCGGGCATTTACACACTTTATATTATATATTCGTGTTCCTGATGATATCAGTAAATTTTTGATCAGTAAACATTTTTTCACTCCTTTTAAAGGTTTGGTCTCTGTAACTCTATGAAAGAGTATGGAATAAATATTAAAGACCAAATAATTCTGTCTTATCTGGACGACACAGAGAATGAATCCAAGAGGGTTTTGCTTGTTTGACATTATTTAAAACAGAAAATAGCCTGAAAACAACGATTTTTAAATATCCGTTGACAAAGTTGCTGATAGTTTGGGGTTCGCTGTTAAATTTAGTATCAGGGTCTCAGTTGAAATGAATAACGATTAAGGAGACAAACCTAAAATCGTCACTTTTTGGTGTTTTCGGCACTTTTTATAATGATTTCTCAAGTGTGTGAGTTCACAAATATTATTTATATTGTTAGACCGGGAGTTTCCCTCAAAATTAAACTTAAAATCACTATTGTATCGTCAACGGTTATCAAATTTTTATTCTCTCTCCTTAATCGTTATTCAACCAGGGTAATCCCGGAACAACCTGTTTAAGAGCGACTACCGAGCTCTCATACCACCTAGTTAGGTGAACTTTTAAAATCGTTGTTTTTGGCCTCTTTTTCCCTTTAAATAATTATAATCTGGCTGAGCCTTCCCACCAAGTTATCAGAAGGCTCTAGAGCAAGCGAATTTTATTAGGTTTTTTAATCTTGTTTGGTTACCTGAAAGTTACTTTGGAGACCAAATCCGTCAAAGGAGTGAAAATATTGATTTCTCCCAGAAATTTACTGATATCATCAAGAACATAAATATATAATAATAAGTATCAAAATGCCCGAAAAATGAACTTCAAGACATGTATATTGATATTAGGAGGGAAATTTGCAAAAAGGTGGACTGCTTCAAAAGCGGCTAGGTTAAAATTGTGGTGCTACTTTAGGCTCAGAGCATAATTATTAAATATATAATTATAAAATTTTGGAGTTTTATAATATGATATACGAGTATGATAGCAATTTTCATATCATCATCTTGAAACCAACGATACAACTTACAATAGCGCCATAAATGAATATTGAAAGGAAGTTAAGACTGATGCCAGCACAACACACCGCGCAGCAATCTGCTCTAGAGCATCCATAACAACAACACCATTCCAACCCAGTTCCGAAACATGCAACGCAAAAACCACACAACTGCTGACAACATTCGAACTATGGAGCTTAACAGCCGCAAACAATATCAGAGCATGATAATATTTTAACTTATTAATCAACTATAACTGTTTACGGTTAATTTAATGCTTAATTTTCGTCCCCATGTAAATTAATCACTTCGAATGTAGGAACTTATTAAAACTACATCGGTTACTGAAATTGATTTTTCATTGCAATAGGTGCTTGGTAAGCCATATTAATTGGTGGTGTGGAGAATATTAAGCATTTTGATTTTGACATTTTCATTTAATATCATATTTCATCGATATTAGTTTGAATATTAAAATAAGTACTCACCAACTCTTGAATAATTAAGCTACTCATAAATCATTTAAATGAGTTTTATAAAATATATTAAATAACACATTGAACTTACAATATTTAAAGATTAATTAATTTATTCTCATTACCCAATCTTTCTTAAACATGTAAAATATTGATTTGTGACGTCTTAATTCACCTTTCCAGAACCAATTAATACACTATAATCTCTCTTAGATGTTTAATAATTCAATAAATCATAGTCAGATGACCACAAATTCAAATGTCTACCAAAGAAGCATCCAGAATCATAAAGTGATATTGAATTTTAGTCCATGCAGAAAAGAGATTTTGATAACGGTGATTTATCTAGGACGGAATATGTCAAAAATATGTCAGGTATTGGAGAAAATCCATATGGATTATTACTATCCAACGCGTATAATTAACATTTTTGAGCCACGGCATTAAATGCTATATCCTGACCCCAATTGCAATATAGTAATTGACAAAATTCGTCTGTACTCATTACAGTGCCAGTCATTCGAATCATAATAACAAGTATGTGAAAGACCTTGTTCTATCAAAAAGACACTGAGCATTTTGAGGATTCAATACACAATAAAGCTTCAAAGCATCGTATCTGCTTTGCCTGAAGTTTCTCACTAATATCTTATCTGCCATAACCATGACAATATTTTAAGTGTCTTATTTTTAGTTGACTAATGAAGATTCATCAAAGTAGAAACTGTTAACATTTTTCTATATTATTATTGATGCACCATTGGAGTACTTTTGCAAGTTGCCACCTTGGACGAAATGTGGGACAAAGTTAATAGACGTTCGATGATTTTACTAAGGTATTTATTTTCTTGATAAAAAATCCATCACTGTCGGCCTTATAGGTAATCTGTAAATTTTAAGGTGGTATAGCATCGGTATATGCTCTCGAAGCGTACCGTAAATAATAATTAAATAGGGATGTATAATTAAACTATTTTGGAATTTATCTTCCCAACTTAGAAACGCTCTACCTAAGGAGGGAGACAAGATGAACTCACTCCTTTTAGCTATGTTTGCACTTCTGGTTATATTTCCTCATAATAACTTGAAATCACAGCAATTATTCTATTTAATGTAACCCAATGGTTATGCTTATGAGATTGTACTAGAAGTGCTCAATCTTGTTTTAAAAGCTACTAGAATTCGACGTTTAAAAGTTGAAAGAACTGTAAATGCTGAAGACCATCTGTAGTTAGAAAAATAGTAACTTCGAAGTATAAATCAACTTTAACTGCACTTTGTAATCAGATAGTATCTATGGCGTATTAAAACCACACGATAAGATTGTTTTATGCAGACACCATATGTTAATTCATCCATATGTTATTCTATTTGTTTGACTCCAATTTTAGGAGATATATTATTATAGGTAATTCATACTATCATATGAATATGATAATTAATGAATATAACTGCATTTAGTAATAATGTTAAGTAAAAATTGAATTACACATTCTCAAATCTAAATCTTCTTGGATGTCCAGAACTTCTAAATTCGGTAAATCAAATTAACTATAAATCAGGACTCTGTTATAAAACAAATTAAGTTTCTTAATTCGTTTACTGTTCAGTTTTGGAGTGAAATTTTGGCAGTAGTCAATTAACCTTCCTCAATTTCAAGTTCGTTCATGAATTCAATGTTGAAAAGATCCTGACAACTGAAAATGCTTAAAGTTTTGTTCTGAATTTGTAAACGGAGTTCGTCAATTAACTGTTGGTCAGTTTACATTTGGAGTGAAATTATTAAATATATTTTATGAATTTAAATTATTTAGAAGATTAATTGAAACTTTCAATTAATGAAAAAAAGCGCGAAAAAACACGCAAACTCGCACTTTCGCGCCGCGCAATGTTTAAACATAAAACACGCCGTGTTTTATAGCGCAAAATTCCGCAAAAACGCACCTTATTTGAAAGATAATTATTTAGTCCAACTAAATTATATTTGATATTAATGTTATATAAATATTAATAACACAGTAATAACACGATAAAGTATAAAACAATAACAAAATACTATCATTTCTGAATTGATATAATTTGATGACATCTCCAAAAATTAACACTGAATATATAGAGTCCTTTATGTACAGGAGTAAAAAATGCGTTAAAATGAAAATATCATTTTTTAATGTAAATATACTATTTAATTTTGGAATATTTATAAATTTCTTTTTTAGACGAGGCTCTCGAGCTGAGGGACGACGACGCAAAGTACTTTGGAAAAGGGGTGCAGAAGGCCCTTGACAACATAAAGAACGTCATAGCACCGGCTTTAATGGACGTGTGCGACCAAAGAGTGATTGACGCGAAAATGCCGCCAAAAAACCCTGGACGGGACTGAGAACCGCACCTTCAAGAAACTGGCGCGAATGCCGTTCTCCCAGTGTCAATTAACAAAATCTGTATAATTTTGTGTAAGATCTTTGTATTGTTGTTGCTGTTGAGTACAAGAACTGTTATTACATCTGAGTCGTTTACATTTGCAAATATAATTTCATTCCACATAAAGTTCATTCTAAATAAACATTTTCGGAACGGAACAGTTTTGGGCTGAAAATATTTCTGGTTCATCGTGAAATTATTATTCCAGTTTAATTACAAAAAATTGAACCTCCAAATCAAAAATTGCAAATATTTCAAATCAAATATAATTTCCACAGTACCACTTATTTTAGATACAACATGCGAACGGATAAAATTAAAAGGTATTTTTTGATAACCCTATTTTACACCATAATTAATAACCTAAAGAGAAAAACTAACAAATCAAAACCGAATCTCGCTACTGATTTTATAAAAGTGAGTAATTCTGGTTGTATTGATGAATGCAATCATATTATGATGTGTAATTTGCATATCAAATCTTGCAATTTATATACATAATTAGTAGTAATCGCAGTGAGCAGAATAATGAACAAAGAGTAAAAGAATTTTTATAAATAAAACATAGAAATAATTGGTCAAGTTGCTTAGTGAAAATGAACATCACTGGGCCTTCTGCTTGATGTAGTGGATCCTAAAGTATATCTGTTTCGCGGTCTTGGAGATGATCATCTGCTGGATTCTTTTGATGTCGGCCCCAAAAGCCTAGAGAGCGTACTCCAGCAGCTGATTTTCCTGAGCGGTCCATCGCAGCTTTGCGCTCGAAGAGTACTTGAGCTGCTGAATTTAGTGAACGTAGTCGTGGACCTACTGGAGAAGCTGAATGTTGGAATCCATTTTCCTAAGCACAAGTTCTTGGCTCATTGATGTGGTAACATATTACTTACAAATAAATACAATTATGTAACACAATAATTTTACAATTATATTCGTCTAAGATTCACATAATTAGATTTGCTACTGATTTTGACACGCCTTGTATCAAACTAAGTTATATGTAATGTTACACCATGAAACAAGTAACATTAGTAATGTTATTAATGTACCTGTATGATTCATGTATTATTGACAATATAATGAAAGTGAATCAAAGTCATGTTTATTTCTTTGATGTATTTTACTAAATGAATTGATCCACAATAGAATACTTGTACATATTTTTGCTAATAGATCTCAAATAGTTCGTTTTCTAGCGATATGCAAAAAATACTTACAAGTAGCATATCGAAATATATCACAAAATTACATCAATCATTATTTACAAATGTAAACTTTTGCTGTTTCACATTCAAGTAGTGCATTCTGAAGTAGATCTGCTTGGAGGTCTTTGACACCAGCACCCGCTGGATCCTTGTAATGTCGTGTCCGAACATCTGAATCGCCCGTTCCAAGAGATCTGTTTCTTCCTGAGTCCACCTGAGCTTCACGGGCGCCGTGTACTTCGCCTTCTGTATCTTGTGGGTGTAGCCGTGAATCTCCTGCATGAGCTGGATGTTCGAAACCAAGGCCGCAGATATTTGATTCTACATTCTTGGAGTGAAAGATATTTCAGATATCGTTATATTTACTATTCTAATCAGGACTCAATGAACCCATAATCACATTCGATTGATTGAATAATAAGATCGCTACTATCGTATTCACTTGAACTAATATTTGTTTAAAAATAATAACTAGTAATAGAACAACTTTGTGTTAAATTCTTCAAAATTATTGCGTTTATAAATTTATGATAGTTTATCATAAATATTTTTCATACAAATATAGCTCTATAATGAATATTCTCACAATTATCTCAATCTCTATAACCATTAAATTATAAATCTAGAATGTACCCACAATAATTCAAACTTCTGATATTCTGAAATATTATTGTTCTAGCGAATGTAATCATTATATGTTATGAGATATTTGGAAAATTAACCAAGTTTGTGATTCTTTGATTTCAATTATTTCACTCATCATTATAATATTAAATAAATGACAAAAGTATTTGATGTCAGTAAACCCAAGAGTATTATAGAAAACCCAAGTATAATAGAAATATAAACAAAGACTGTTCACTTTGGTCTGAGCAACTTGGCGACGAGTTCCTTGACTTCCTTGCTGCTCTTTTCGCCTTCGATGACTTTTCTGTACTTCTCTCTGTCTTGCTGCTCGATGTTTCCGAAGTGCTTCTGGATCTCGATGATGTTGTACATGGCCTTGACTCTTTCTCTGTCCTTCAGGGTCATTGCTTGTTCGAAGACCTTGAAGAGCATCTCGCTGGACTCCTTGCTGACGGCTATCTGGCTGAGCTTCACGACTTCGAGCAGCTTGTCGGTGGACTGGTTGTTGTTGACGAGGTAGTTGAACACGAACTGGGCGTTAACCGGGCACGAGACGATCTGCTGGATGAACGACTTGAGCATCTGGTTCTTGGCGGTGTAGAGGGCGCATATCTGAGATAAGTACTTCTCTCTGATGGCGTTGTGCTCTGGGATTTGTGAGAGCTTCTTCATGATCTAGGAAACGATAATAGAGGCGGCTTGTTTTTAAACCTGACTGCCTTCGCTAAGTAAGGTCAAAACGAAATCTAAGTCTTCAGCGATGATCAAGTTGCCGTTGTCAAATATGTCTTCGATGTTAAGTCCGGCTACTAGCTCTTTCTTGATAAGGTTGAAAAGCTTGTTTTGCAAAAGGGTTACTGTTTCTCTATCCTTGGAAGTAAGCTTCTCACCTTCTTCGAGGTGAACGTTTTGAGTTGGATTGGTAGCTGTTCTGATGCACTGGAAGAGAACTTCCCAGACAACTGGTCTCTCTGGGTTGTTCTGAGCCAAGATTTCGAGATATGTAGCGGATTTCATGGCTACATTCAGGTTGTCCATGAGCATGTGGTTGTTCTTTTAGAATAAAACAGCTTTGACGGCGTTGGCAAGAATTCTATCGTATTCATCTTCGTTTGGTTCTTTGAAGGTTGGGAACTTAGATTCTTCAACTTTCTCCTTTTCTTGGGTCTCTTCTTCATTATCAGCGAGTTCCTCTATTTCTTCCTCCTCTTCGTCTTCTTCTTCGTCTTCGTTGATATTTTGTTCTAATTCCTTATTGTAAGTGAAGAGATCGGTTTCTTCTATTTCACCTTCTTCTTCGCCTTCCTCACCTTCTTCGCCTTCTTCAAGAGCTTCATCATCATTCAAGTTTTCAGCTAAGTTCAAGCCATTTATGAAAACGTCAAAGAAGTCATCATAACAGATTCTTGAGAAGTTTTTAACTATTTTGTTACAAAAGTCCTTGGCGAGTTGTCCTTCAACTTGAGAGAGCTTGAGAACTAAGAAACCAAGTCTTTGGTAGAATTCAGAGGTGAATTGGTCAAAGTCTTCAGCTTTGTTGTCGTTGGAGCTTTGAATGATTTAAACTAATAAATCTGTAAGTTCGATGAACCTGGAGCTGACTGGTTGCATTTCTTGTTGGATTACCATCAAAACAGTGAACTGGCTGATAAGTTCTTTGTAGTTTTACAAAATAACCATAGCGTGTCCGGAAAGTTCATTTTCTTGGGAAATGCTCAAACCAGTGGCAATAACTTTCAATGACTTCATGAGTTCAAAGAATGGCTTGGAATTCATCTCGATGAGTTGTTCTGAGATTTGGTAGATGAGAGCTTGGAATTCGTTTTGGCTGAGTATTATTTACCAGATGAGTTTGAGGAAGTTGTTTTTGAATTGTTCGTTGATGTTGAACGTGAGTTCTTCAAGTTGAGTTAAAACGAGCTTGTATCCGAGTTTTCCGAACAGGCTTTGGATTACTTGCATGACTGTTTCGAGGTCGAGTACTTTTGAGAGTGCGACGACG
The DNA here is from genome assembly GCA_963988835.1 of Hexamita inflata. NCBI lineage: Eukaryota > Fornicata > Diplomonadida > Hexamitidae > Hexamita > Hexamita inflata. Next base: position 105,750 of record CAXDID010000153.1, on the reverse strand, counting down.
AGGTTGAAGTATTATAGGACTTCAACTTGTTGGTTCATGAGAACAATAACGTGTTTCATCAAAGTGGCTGCTTGAGCTTCGTTGAGTTTGGCTGCGAGGCTGTGCATGCACTTGGTGACAAAGAAGTAGTGAGTTTTCAAGCCCATGATCTTTTCTACGTAGTAGTCGTGCAGTTCTTGTTGTCCGAATAGTACGTCGAACATTTGAACGAAGTCCTGTTGCATTGGTGCCTTTGGGTTGCTTGCTTCAAAAACAAGATTTATGAAGTGCTGGTCAAGAAGTTTCTTGATGAACATTTGCATATCACTTGAGTTCAGTTTGAGTTCGGGAAGAACCTGTAAGAACAGAACGTACTTGTTCGGCTGCTCGTTTGAAATTATTTTTTCAACGAGGGCATTTATAAGGGTGGGGAACTTATTCAAATATTGGACGAGGACTGGGAAGAAGTCTCTGAACGCGTACTCGGATGCGTGATCGATTCCGTTAAAGAGCCACTCAGTGGAGAGGACTTTATTTTGCTCCATGAGGTACATGACCCCGTAGAAGTTCTTCATGTGAGACTCGACGAAGAAGGTCATGTCACCGTAGGACTTGCAGATCTCAAGGGCTTGGTGGGTGATGGAAGCAGCAAGTGTGTTCAAATCGCCAATCTTCTGAGTGAAAGAAGAGGATAGGAGCTGCACGCACTTATCCATCTTGTTTCCAGAGAAAACGGAAGCTAAAAAGCAGGATAAAATGCACTGCAATCTCATCAACTTCTATTAACCGAAAGTGCGCACGTCCTTCATGGTGGTTAAAGTGTCATTAACTGTCAAGAATAAATAAGTCGGAGTGAGCTGGTCAGCAAAAGTCTTCATCAAGTTGGCTAAAACAGCACCAAAACCTTGAATGCGCTCCTAATCAATCGTAATCAAGTTACGAACCATGAACTGAGTGATTTCCTTGGAATTGGCCTTGAAATACTAGGGCAAAATGTTAGCTCTGAAACAGATTCTCTGAGCAGTATCCTGAGTTTAAATAGACTGCAATAAGGATTACAAGTCATGTGGAGCTTAAACTTACGGTGTAGTCTTTGGAGCTGACATTTGATGGAGTGTTAATGTGATTTCTTTTTAACTTGTATTTGAGCTAATAAACTGATTAATTTATAATATTTCGCATCTTATAATATTTCGCAACTTACAAAAGTATTTCACATCTTTTGTTGTAATTAAACGTAGCAAAATCAAATATTTACTATTTATCTTTACATATATATATATATATATATATATATATATATATATATGAGAAAAATGATATATGAACATTAATCATTATCGTCTTTTTTGTTAATTTTCCCTTGCCCTAATATTTATCTATAAATGTGCCAAATTTTGACCTCTTTTAGAATGAAGTTAAAATGATATTTTATAGATAAATATATCCCACTCACTTAACTTACCGGTTCAGTATCGAGTTCTAAACCTTTGAGGGCATCAAAGGTATGCTCCTTCATCTAGAAGAAGCGCCTTCAGAAGAACGAGTCAATGCTCGATTCTCCTGTTCCTTTATTGGGTTCCGCGCTCTAGCTTCTCTTGGGCTGTTCTTATTGGGCAGGTAGGTTTTATTCTCTCTGTTTCAAGATATCTTCAATGTTCTCAATTATCTTTAGAGATTTAATTTTTTACTGAGAGGAATGTTGTTGATTTCTTAGTGATCATTGTTTTAGAAAGGAAAGGAAATGTGATGATCAGAGAAAAAGGGTGACCAGTATAGACGTAATTTACGGTGTGGTGTCTTTCATTTGACATAAAATAACACTGAAAATGGAGTGACATGACTCTTGATTCTTTTATTTATAAATTTTGATTTTTGTAATTGTGTATCTGAATTGTTGTACTATTGTATTTATTCACCTCATTTGATAACCAAAATATTATTTTAACATGTTATTAAAATAATATAAATAAGTGATTTACTAATTTGACACGTCCCAATTGTATTTTAATAACTTACGAAACAAGAATAATGATTAAAAACAAATATAATACAAATAATATCACTTCATAATGTTCACTTTTTGTTAATGTTCTTATCTTATTACTGTTGTATTACTTAAATTAAACAAATGCATATTTGGAAAGAATAGGTTATTAATACTTATATTTGTGATTAATCAAAGATTGTTTTGGGTATTGTGTATTCTTTTTGTACTAAAGGTAATTAATCAAATAAATATATTAATTAGATCATTTAATTTTCAATGAACGTAAGTTTTTCCGGTCATATTATTTTTGACGTCCGGCGCTTAGATAGATTTATGTATTAGTGTTCTATTTTCAACTCATCACAAATGTATTAGTTTTCACTCATTTATTCAAGTTAGCTATAAATTATATATAGTAATATATCAATTTCTCACATATATTGTCCTTCTGCTTCCTCATTGTTACATAGAGGTTCACTTATCTTGAATAATAGTGTTATTTTATTATAATACTCAGGAATTTCTTTTGGCGGTTTAGTATACGATTGTCAAAGCATGATAGTATTTAATATATTGTTAAAGAATAATATTGATGCTTAAGGTTCTCTCCTATCATTTTAAGCAACTGGACTAATAAATTTAAACAAATTTAACGCTTCAGGTTTATTTTCTGTTAGTAATGTTAGTTTGGTGAATTTAGGAATATTTTTGAATATAGTAATTATTGAAGCTAGTACTGATTTCTATATTGCTAATATATGCCTTTCTGGGGATTGTAGTTTAATTGGTTATATTGTTGTTGCTATTAATCCAATTTATTCATGTGTAACTAATTCAGATTATTGTAATTTGAAATAAGTAATTTTTGGAGATTATTAATTGAACAACTGTTTTAGTAAGTATGCGGTAGAAGATTAATTGAGTTGAGAGGTTTATTTTATGTTATTAATTTTGTTGAAACGAAATAATGTTAAGCTTGTCAGTATTTCCACTTCGCAAATAATTAACAAAATTCTCGAAAACGACTTCAACCATTTAATAGGTAAATTACTATTTTTGTGTTCAATATATATTAAAACATATTATTCGTATTTTAAATCACTTTATTCATTTTTTATAAATGTGTGTGTACCCTCTTATGTCATTTTATTCACTAATATGCGTTTTATAACACTCTGGACACAAATGATATCCTTTGCACGAACACACATATCTGCTATTACATTATTTGCAGCCGACACATTACACACTTACTTTTGTATATACATGATAGTGTTTATATGCTTCTATTACTGGTCCTTTAATTGGGCTTACTACTGGTTGGTTACAACCTTCAATTTTTCGTGGTGTAGCTTTAATTTCATATTTTGTTAGATTTATTTTCATTTAATCAATTATGCTTTCAACATAATCCGTTATTTTAATTTCTTTATATTCTGGCTGCAATAATTTCATCAAAGAAAACCCATTAACTAATATTACTTACATAAAATAAATAAACATCCTTGTGGTCCAACGAGTACATCGTCCTGGAAATATACAAAATCAAAATTTGTGAAATAACCCTGTTAAATGTAAGAATTTGTAAGTTCTCGTGGTATTCCCAGAGAACAACCTGAAATAGTTCGTTACTACAATAATAATTATAAAGGAGTTGATTACGTAGACCAACTTACAAAAAATATTAAGTTTCCAGGACGATGTACTCGTTGGACCACAAGGTTGTTTATTTATTTTATGTAAGTAATATTAGTTAATGGGTTTTCATTGATGAAATTATTGCATCCAGAATATAAAGAAATTAAAATAACGGATTATATTGAAAGCATAATTGATTAAATGAAAATAAATCTAACAAAATATGAAATTAAAGCTACACCACGAAAAATTGAAGGTTGTAACCAACCAGTAGTAAGCCCAATTAAAGGACCAGTAATAGAAGCATATAAACACTATCATGTATATACAAAAGTAAGTGCGTAATGTGTCGGCTGCAAATAATGTAATAGCAGATATGTGTGTTCGTGCAAAGGATATCATTTGTGTCCAGAGTGTTATAAAACGCATATTAGTGAATAAAATGACATAAGAAGGTACACACACATTTATAAAAAATGAATAAAGTGATTTAAAATACGAATAATATGTTTTAATATATATTGAACACAAAAATAGTAATTTACCTATTAAATGGTTGAAGTCGTTTTCGAGAATTTTGTTAATTATTTGCGAAGTGGAAATACTGACAAGCTTAACATTATTTCGTTTCAACAAAATTAATAACATAAAATAAACCTCTCAACTCAATTAATCTTCTACCGCATACTTACTAAAACAGTTGTTCAATTAAAATAAAGAAATTGTAATCAATGGGGTCATTATTTAATCTTAATGTGCTATAGAAGGTTAATAGGATTTCAATTTAAGTTATATAAACGTACTACAGTACTACAGTATAAGAACGGTTATCTAACACTTTGAACTCTTCTTTGTTTTGTTACAGACCTGTTTTTAATAGATTAATAGTTTAAGGAACATATTAAGTTATCGGTTCAGATATTTAAATAACAAATTGCTCAATTTTTATAGCGATACAAAATTAATAAATTATATTATAGAATTTGAATATTGATATTAATTTTAAAACAATTAATAATGTAAGTGTCTTTTTATTTATGGACTCAGACTTAAATATAATATAAGTGGTCGATTCTACAATTGAAATCGCCACATAATATAATATTAAATCAAATATATATGGAATATCTAAAAATTCATTTGTTATTATTTTAAATAATTGTAAAATTAGCTTTATTTCTGAAGTTTTGAATGAATTTTGTGGTATATCGAAGATAATTACTAATTTATCAATAAATATACTAGAATTGAAGTTAAATATAAACGCGAAAGCTATTTATGGTTTAGGATATATATCATAAGGAGAGATAAGTATTTAGTAATTAACAATTTCTGGTTAACTAATAGGTAACTTATCGTATGGACTTCTTTATTAAGCTAGTAATTTAGTTTTACTAAATAATTTATCTTATTCTTTAATTACTCTTAGTACAATTTAAAATTGTGGATTTATTCAAGTAATACATATTATATAATAATAATAATATCAATAATAATAATATCATAGTATTACATATTAATAATTGTAGACTAAGCAATATTCAAGGGGTGGAGTGTATGATGTTGTAATAATTGGATTTATCGAATAATAACATCAGTGACATTAGTGCATTAACAACTATGTTCTGTGTTAAGTCACTAAATTTGGCCAGGAATCAAATATTTGATTTATCAGCATTACGTCTATTGATTAAGTTAAATCATTTAGATTTAAGTTGTAATAAAATAAATGATTTAACAGATATTTCGAAATTAAACGAGCTTATATCTTTGTTATGTGTGGGAAATGAAGTATCGGACCTTTCTCCTTTATCAAATATGAGTATCCTGACTCACTTAGATGCAAGTTATAATTAAATTGAAAGAATTTCTGTGTTGGGGTTGCTCAATAATCTTTAATATGTTAATTTGCGTTCTAATTATATTACAGATGCACATTTATTACATCATTTGCCTTTGCAAACTTTGATAGTAGATTAACAGTAAACACATATGTAACAGATATCATGCAAATGTTATGAGAATGGCTCTCGTGCTGAAGAAAATCTGTGAAGGAATATAATATTTTTCATTTATTTGTTCTATATATTATCACTTTGTTTTCATGAGCTCTCGTACCATTTTCTTAAGTTCGTTTATTTCTTTTTCTTGTTATTGTACTTTTTCTTCGGTTAAGCTGAGTCTGGTTTTCAGTTCTTCAATTTCTTCTTGCAGTGCTTCCATTTCATTAATTTCTTCGCATTCTTCTGTTTATTCGATTAATTCGGAGCAGAATTCGATTTGAATGTCGTTTGTTAGGAATTGCTTTGGTGTTTCCTCTGGTCTTTGCATTGGAATTGGTGTTGGGAGCATGTTCGCGTTCAGTAAGTACACGAGCCCTTGGTAAATGGCGATTTGGTCGAATTCTTTCGTTCTTTGGTTCACCACCAATTGTAATTTTTGATCTATTTCAAGTGAGAGCATTTTCCCTTTTCTGGTTTCAACGGCTCCGTTTATCACGTAATCGGATTAAACCGCCGGTTCTCTGTTCAAAAACACAGGGGCTTCTTTCTTGTTCGACTCTTCCCGTTTAATTTCGGGTTCATTTTGGAGTTTGAACTGTTTTTGTTGTTGTTCTTTTTCAAGTTGGGATTTATCTTGGGATTTTGGGGTTGATTTTTGGTCCTGTTTATCTTGTTTTTGTTCTGGTTGTTTTTCAATTGGTTTTGGGTCTGATTTCTTTACTTCAAGGGCTTTGTTTGATTTGTCTTTAGTTAGTTCATTGTTTTTGGGTTCACTGGGTTGTTTTGTTTCTTTCCTGGATTCTGGTTCCTTCTTGAATTCGACTACTTCTTTGGTTTCGTCTCGTTTTTGTCCTTCTTCTTTGGCTCTGGTTTTTTGTTGCACGACTGCTTCGGCTTTTTCCGGTTCGCTTTTTGTTGATTTTATGTCAGCTAGTTTCACTTCTTCTGCTTTTTTGATTACTTTTCCGTTTTTTACGGTTACTTTCTCAAATTGTTGTGTGTCGTTGTTCAGCGCTTCGTATTCTCCGTCTATCATGAACACGAGTCCTTTCTTAGTGTTTATTGCCGTTTCGTTCTTCCATGTGTCTCCGTTGAGTTCTCTGGTGGTGAATGAGCTGCTTACGTCCTCGTCTGTGTAAATTATTTTTCCGTTTTTGAATTGCACCGGTTAATACGTGTTCGTTTCGAAGTTGAAAACGACCACTTTCTCGTTTTTCCGGTTCAAATCGAAGAAGAAGCCCCCGAACTCGAGAGTGGCCGGCTCGTATTTGAAGGAAACGGTGTTGAAAACGGCCCTGTTGTACGGATTCCCGAACTTTATCTTCTCGTCCACTGGAGAATCGGCTGACTGGTATGACATTGGAGTGGAAATTTACTAATTTATATGGTGAAGTGGGGTTGGGTGAATGGAATTTGTGAATCGGTATTTAGGAATTTAACGGAGCACTAAAGTTGTAAGAGGAGAATTGGATAGATATGAACAATAGGATAGACATGAAAGATTAATCAAAGTAATAGGGATAGATATTTTAAAATTCGTTCCATTATTATAGCTCTTTTGGTAAATCTCATAAATATCATTAAATATCTACTCAATAATCATATTACTTCAAATGTGTATACTTGGTGTTTTAGTGGAATTGAGCGTGAATTTTTATATTATTATAATACTTTCAAAGTAATATACATTTTCTTGGTTTTAATATATAAGTTCAGTTTTTCACTTCATTACATACTTCTTGAATTTTGAACCTTTGCATAATGTATTTTCGTTAGTCTTTCTGTTATTATTGCGGCTAGAGTGATCTAGTTTTATTCTATGTAATAAGATTCCTTGAGATCGCTTATTGATAAAATTTGTAAAATTACCGAATTTGCTATTATTCATTGTTTAACATAACTTATCTGTATACAGCTGGAAGTACTGATACTGAATTGTTTCTGATAGTACTTAATATGAACATTAATTTTATCAATGCGACAAGGGAATCTTAATTATGAATTTTGAATATTTTTAAAACATCATTTTTCTTTGTGATTTAACTAAACGGCTATACGTTATTACTTCTCCATTTATCACAGGAACATTTAAATGATATATCTGATTAATTTTCTGTAACTATGTCCATTATTATTTAGAATAGAAAACTAACACATAATAACTCCAATAATACGAAAAAATTGTTAATAATTGTATTTGTATATAATAGTATATAATTGTATTTGAAAGCTTGATTAGCTAAGTGAAAATGAACATCACTGGGCCTTCTGCTTGATGTAATGGATCCTAAAGTATATCTGTTTCGCGGTCTTGGAGATGATCATCTGCTGGATTCTTTTGATGTCGGCCCCAAAAGCCTAGAGAGCGTACTCCAGCAGCTGATTTTCCTGAGCGGTCCATCGCAGCTTTGCGCTCGAAGAGTACTTGAGCTGCTGTATTTAGTGAACATAGTCGTGGACCTGCTGTAGCAACTGAATGTTGGAATCCATTTTCCTAAGCACAAGTTCTTGGCTCATTGATGTGGTAACATATTACTTCCAAATAAATACAATTATGTAACAAAATAATTTTACAATTATATTCGTCTAAGATTCACATAATTAGATTTGCTACTGATTTTGACACATGTTTAATTTAATAACAATACGACCACGTTGTAATCAGATAAATATTACAAATTATTGATAATATTGTGAATCATAGTCATGTTTTTTCTTTGGTGTATTTCACCAAATAATAAATAATGAAGTGATTCAATAACCAATTTTTCACAAAGTATTTATATTATTTAAATATACATATAAAATGACTCACTTAACTGTAACCTTATCATCAGTACTAAGGCTCAATTCAATCATTCCATCTTCATATCATAAATCATGACAATCCAAACTTAGTTACACATAACGTTACCTCAAAATAATCTCAATATCATACCTCATCTTCGGATTGAAACAAAATATATACATAGATTGTGACATATGATTGATTTATTTCAGATTTAGCCTAAAATATATAATATATCGGCTCACTCTTTTGGTACATTTCACTCTTGAAAGCCGAAATATAAATATATCATTGGTTTGACCGGTCTCTCTAACCTTCAAGGCATATAATTATTTTCTATAATTTTGTAATTTGTTATGTTAGATTATTTAATAATCAATTATCTAATATCAAGTAAAATAAAACTAATTATATGTAAAACTAATTATAAAACTAATTATAATTTATTAAATTAAATACAAGAACTAAAGTAATAGATTAATAATTTACATCGGAAGGTTAATAATATTGACAAATACTTTTCACAAACAGTTCAAAATAATATCAAATTGTGTGAGCGAAATATGAATATTATCAAGAAGTACGCCAAGAGTAGAATTGGAAAATAATAAGTTATATAATAATGAACTCGTGTACTTTATAAGTGAAATATTTCAGTTGTTTTTCAAATATAGTAAGCATAACTTTAATTAAATGCGATATTCAAATATACAAAGTCAAATATTGTACATATAATACAGTGGTCGGCAACCTAAGTGTCCTTTTGATATAGAGAATAGATTGAAGTTTAATACATAGTGTTAAGTTATATCACTGCCCGGCACAATTATGAGTGAAGCCTACTTTAATTACACCCACTTCAATTTGTATTTTACTATAAAATTGAAAACTCATAATTTTAATCTAGCCATATTCAAGTCGAGTGTAGCTTAGCACTGACACCAATATCACAATATACTTCATATTCATTTATAGCGAGTTAGACCAAGATTGGCAACAAAAATTCTCCATTGAAATTCGTTGCTAAGAAAATCGTTAATTCCTCCCTCTTTTCCATTTTGTAACTTGGATTAAGCTTCCCAGCCTGGTTTATTGAATGCAATGTTAGCGATAAATTTTCTATTGCATTATTTTCCTCACCGTTTTGCTTTCTCTGTGTTTCATACAAGTTGGCTTAACTTGACAATATAATTGGAATTATTTTGAAATAGCTTGAGCTTTGTGGTATTAAAAGTTGTAATTTAATGATAATCTAACTTTTGAACAATATAGCCTCATAAAATTATTTAATAGTTTGCGCCGTGATTCATTTTAAGCGGAAAAATAGGTTTACAAAATCATGTAAGATAAAGCAAAGACGTGCAAGTGGGTTAGTCGAGCTACTTCTAATGCTCTATTTTGAGTTTATTTTTGGGACTTCATTCCTTTTTGCACAAGTTCCAAATTCTAAATAAACAAAATGGAATATTGTTGGTTAAGATAAATTAATCGACATTGGAAATAAACAATTATTAACAAGCAGTAGCCAGAGTATATCAATTTGGTATTCATTGACCGCTTTTATCACACTATCTAACGGTAGATTTCATCTTATGTTTGTGAAGTGGCAAAATATTTTAACCATATATCACTGAAATAGTAATTAAGAAAGGACACTTAGGTTGCCGACCACTGTAATAATATATTGTTCTAGATAAAATAGAGTCATTTCGTGATATAAATTGTATACAGAGTTCTGCCTAGACGGTTTATTTATAATAATTTCTTTCACTAATTTTTACTATTTTGAGCAATATATTATTTTGAGCAATATTATAACATATATTATACAAGCTGGCTAGTTAACATTGAATTTTGGTGTTAATATTAGTACTTATACAAACCAATCCCTCCTTTAAGTAAGTCCGGAATTTATATTTTTGAGTGTTATATTTTTGAGTGATCTCATGCAATTCAAAATTTGAAGTTCAGGAAAATATGAAATAAATTTAGAACACTATATTTCTTTTATTATCACATAATAACGTTTTAATCCCTGGGAGTCCATGCCTTTAGATGTAGTCAGTTAAAATGATATAAATGTAGAATATATTTATTAAGAGAAGTAGAGTGGTAATATAATATTAAAATAAAATATAAATGCTATGGTGTATCAGCTTATTTCCCCCTATCAAATATCCAACTTTAATTTCACTTAGTACTTGAATTATCCTCTATTACAACTACAGCTAATATTCGTTATTACAGCCAATTTGTAACAGTCTCATGATTCTATGTTAAATAATTTTCCCCTCTACATATACGAGTTTGGTTCCAACTTCCATATTTCACATATGATTTAACGTAAGATTAATTTTCTCTTCAAGCAGCAAGTTAAAAGTTTTAATGTTCAGACCCTAAAAGTTTTCATCAAACACAAATGTAATCTTTTATTGCTTATATAAAATACTATTATAATATCTATCGTAATCGAGTTATATATAATAGTAATATTCAGTCATTATATCTGTCATTATCCATAAAAGAATATTTTTGAAACTTTTGCTGCTTCACGTTCAGGTAGTGCATTCTGAAGTAGATCTGCTTGGAGGTCTTTGACACCAGCACCCGCTGGATCCTTGTAATGTCGTGTCCGAACATCTGAATCGCATGTACCAAGAGATCTGTTTCTTCCTGAGTCCACCTGAGTTTTATTGGTGCCGTGTACTTCGCCTTCTGTATCTTGTGGGTGTAGCCGTGAATCTCCTGCATGAGCTGGATGTTCGAAACCAAGGCCGCAGATATTTGACTCTACATTCTTGGAGTGAAATATTTGTCTATTATCACGTTATTTATTACATTTTAAAATAATTTTTAGTCCAATACTTCATTTTACATGATTGATTGAATAATTAGATCGCTACTTATTCACTTGAACTGATATGTGTTCTCATTTCCATGAGAAGTAGTAATAGAACGACTTAGTGTTAAATTCTTCAAAATTATTGCGTTTATAAATTTATGGTACAGTTTATCATAAATATTTTTCATACAAATAGCTCTATAATGAATATTCTCACAATTATCTCAATGTCTATAACAATTAAATTATAAATCTAGAATGTACCCACAATAATTCAAACTTCTGATATTCTGAAATATTATTCTGTGATTCTTTGATTTCAATTTTTAATTTATCATTATAATTATAAATAAATGACAAAAGTAATATATGTTAAAGATTTTATAAACACGCATAATTGTATTTTAGCCTAAAATATAGCAAGTGCTAAATTATTGGTTGGAACTATAGCCATCCAACAATAGACATTAAGAGCACTTTTGACAATAATTGCCAATAAGACAATCATTGTCTCTATTGTGTACCACAATTACAGATATAATGACAATAAGATTTTTGTCACTTTTTCTTTAATTCTATTTTACAGTATTTATACATCTAATATATTGTAAATTTAATTTTAGCATCATATTTCAAACATAATATGGAGTCAAATAAAATATTTTGATTTTCATAGTTTTTGTTCATTTTCCAAAGGCTAAAACGAAGTTTAGACAATAAAAGGCAATTATAAATATTATGGAAGCCGTTTTCAAAATCATAATTGTAAAGATTGACTTTCAAGTTGCATTTATTGAGGTATGGAAAATATTGGAGCGCGAACATTTATATTTTATGCATATATGTGTAAAATATTCCACTTTAGCAATGAAATAAATGCTCTTATTGTCCTATACTTCATTGTATTCTATTGTCTGGGACAATGAAAAACCCTTATTGTGCAATAGAAAATAGACAATGGATGGCTATAGTTGGAACGTACAGAAAAGGTTGAAACGTACAAAGACCTTGACAAATAGACTTTGGATTATCTTAACTTTAAAAGACCTATTCCAATGTTGAATTGTGCTTGCCATTCACTAGATTTGGCTCTTGGAGACTATGTTTCAAAGTTTAAAATAAAAGAAAAGTTAAAAAGAGCTTGGAGTGATTTCCATATATTTCATACGCAAAAACGATTTTCTTGCGTAGTCGTTTTATGCCTCATACGCACGCAAAGACGATTTTTTGCGTGTCTGCGTGCCGTATAACAACCCTAATTTTAGGTCAAGATCCAATATGTCAAGTATAATAGAAATATAAACAAAGACTGTTCACTTTGGTCTGAGCAACTTGGCGACGAGTTCCTTGACTTCCTTGTTGCTCTTTTCGCCTTCGATGACTTTTCTGTACTTCTCTCTGTCTTGCTGCTCGATGTTTCCGAAGTGTTTCTGGATCTCGATGATGTTGTACATGGCCTTGACTCTTTCTCTGTCCTTCAGGGTCATCGCTTGTTCGAAGACCTTGAAGAGCATCTCGCTGGACTCCTTGCTGACGGCTATCTGGCTGAGCTTCACGACTTCGAGCAGCTTGTCAGTGGACTGGTTGTTGTTGACGAGGTAGTTGAACACGAACTGGGCGTTAACCGGGCACGAGACGATCTGCTGGATGAACGACTTGAGCATCTGGTTCTTGGCGGTGTAGAGAGCGCATATCTGAGATAAGTACTTCTCTCTGATGGCGTTGTGCTCTGGGATTTGTGAGAGCTTCTTCATGATCTAGGAAACGATAATGGAGGCGGCTTGTTTTTAAACCTGGCTGCTTTCACTGAGCAAGGTCAAAACGAAATCTTTGTCTCTAATGAATTGAGCGTGATGAATCACCATACTTTATCTATATGTAGTCGGCTTTTGAGTTCATAATCATTTATTGTTTTTTAAACACACAGATATCGTTCATTGTAAGTTAAACGATTATTAAATTGCCTGTTTATATATTTTATATATTAAAGCATAATCATAAAATATCACTTCAAATGAACACTATAAATTTGCAAAGAGTTGAGAATGCAACGAGAACAACTCTTACTGATAAAAATATCGAATCAAGTATTTATATAAAAATAATTCAATGCAATGGCGATGTTAAAGTCAAAATAATTGACGAAAAAGGTGCTAATAATGTATTTTATGGTAATTATTATACATTGAAAGAAGGTTAAGAATATTTGTTATTAAATACGCTTTCATAGCAGAATAGTAAAAAGGTCATGTTAACATTCGACTAAAAAATAACGATGGAATGGATTCCGGACTATATTAATTTATTTTCGTCTGCTAATAGCATTCAAGAGATGCGTTTTGGAACCTACGAGTCAGAATATTTGTACGATTACAATATTTCGTGTAATTTACAGGTAGCTGTGACTTCTTTGCAAGGATTGCGTTTTAGGTAAGAGCCAGGTATTCGCGGCAATATAATTTAGGGTGTGCGTGGTCCATAATTGCATGAGATTCTCACTATAACGCAATTATCCAACGATTTTGGTTTAACAACGCTTAATAATGTGACGGGCTGGATTTGCATTCGCTATGTGAGTATTCTCGGCTGTGAGGGCTAGTGCAAGTGTTATATTTGCTAGTAAACCAGTAAGAAGGAGTTTCCGCGATTTAATGCGCAAAATTCGATTGAGATGCAGTATTTGTGCTAGGAGGCTGTAAGTTTGTACAAATCTCAGATCGCGTTCAACTTAGCTTTGGCTAATCTAACCACCGTGTCAAATTTTGATATTTCAGAGCCGAAGTAAATACAGAACGCTCAGTGGAAGGCCTCTGACATCCGAACTCTTTTGAAATCCCTAGTTCTCGGTAACACTTTGAACACAATTAATTGGAACTAAACGCATTAGAAATTCACCTCCATTTGCCAATCGTATAAATCCTGCACGAACTAGAGCCTCCGTTAAATCGTTTTCAGGTAAATAAAGAACTTTAAAATTGACGAGTATTTCCAAAAGGAAAACAGATTCACTGAATTCGAAGGGAAAACGTGGAGCGAAAAACTGGTCGAGGTTCTGAAAGACGATAAATGGACCGAAGACGACATCCTGGCCTGCCTCGCGATGATGCGCCTGAACTGAAATAGATTTTGATTAGTTTGATTTGTTTAACCATTGATAATTAATCATTGATAACTTTAAATTTAGAGAAAGAAGTGGGGTCTGTATTCGAGGTAAAGTAGTTATGCAATGTCATGCGTTATGTATGTTATCATGTATATTGATGTGATTTAATAAATAGTGATTAATATTACTCGTTCGTAATATTAATATCATCAGTTGAATTTCATGTATTGTGTTGTGAATTTTAATTATTTGATTTATAGAACTAATATATGTAACCCCTATATATTATATAGCAATAATTAATATTCAAATTATTTTCGATATGTAAATCTGGAAACACTCATATCATATTTTGATTTCATGTGCCGAATACGTTTACTAATAACATAATATTCAAACATTATTTTACACACCAAATATGATAGCATAACTCACAAAAACTACGTCTACATTAGACAGCATAGTTGCGAAACTGCCGTAACTCAAGAACTTTAGTAACAGAAGTTCTATCATAAGCAAGTGCGATAACAATAGTGCGCAACTAGAGTTGATGAAAATAGATTCCATTATTAGTTAAATGTCAGGTAATATCACTAACTAGTTTTCGGTGCAGTGCTGCTGTGTGCAAGAAAAACTCAATAGTCTTCACGGGAAACTGCTTATAGATATTAGGCGCTTGAATAAATAGTAAAACAAAATGAATAAGTTAAGCGATTAAGTTCAAATTATTCAGCGAAACATAAATGCGTTGTACATTAACAACACCACGATACTAAAACACGTTCGTAAAGGTTCAGACGGCTCTAACTAGTGATTATTATTTGATTATAATGTTTGCAAATTGAAATATCACTTCAAAACAGATTTTACAGGATCCAAATCTTCTTGTTCCAGCAGTTAATATTTTAAGCAAAACTCTATCAATTGCATCAGAGCTTGCTGGAACAATACATCACATCCCTATTTTATCAAATTGGCGTAGTGATTAACGTAAATGTGTGCCCAGACGCGAAATACCCTTTGATATATTTTTTTAACCTACTTTAAAAAGTCTTTCGGCAAGTTTTCAGTTTCCGCAAACAACTGTTCGTTTTGCAGTTGTTGTGTTGTCCAAACTAACACCTTTTCACAATA
Organism: Hexamita inflata; assembly: GCA_963988835.1. Taxonomy (NCBI): domain Eukaryota; phylum Fornicata; order Diplomonadida; family Hexamitidae; genus Hexamita; species Hexamita inflata. Next base: position 90,273 of record CAXDID010000153.1, on the reverse strand, counting down.
ACAACTTGCCTTCACATTTTGTTTAGAGTCTGTATCCCACAAATAATACGAATTCCTGAGTCCTGCTTACATTGTATCACAAGCAGCAGCACTGCTACATTCTTCCTTGACGATATTGAAGAAAGCTTCTGTTTGCTCAACGAACTCGCACAGTTAGTAAGAAATGAAATCATTTGCGTCTATTTGCGGCGGGCACGTAATTGGTTAATTAGCTTAGGTTATAGTTGCAAGGTTTGGGTCTTTCTGCTAGCTGTTTATTAAGTGTGTTTACTGTTTTTTCTTGAACATTCTCTGTGGTGTGACAAACACATAAAGATACTAAAAAGCGATTGCGACCATAAAAAATCATCACACATATTGTTAGGAAAGGTGTGAGCCAAGATTGTTATTTTAGAATTCATGAAGCTGTTTTTTGTTATCACTTATCATTTTAACATCATTTAAATCAATTTACAGATTATTCAGACAAAGTTACATTCAAATTGTTATTCTTTCCACCCCATAAATGAAATCGGTCTATTTTGATTCGTTGGCCACTGAGTATGTGAAGGACATATTCGCAGCTCGTGGCTACATATAGCTTCCTCTGAAAGAAGCGTAATTGCTGTGGACGATGTCCAAGGACGCGTCCTTCTTTACAAAACTAAAACAGACTCAGATTTCAAATCAGTTACCTGGTATAATGTACATGGACCGCAAGGATTATCTTTTTTAATCTTTGAACTAATACACATTGTAGAATAACATTTCTCCATTTTATCCGAAAACGTTCATTTTGAATTCTGAGAAAAACCAATTCGTTGAGGACGATTCGTTTTATATTTACAAACCGGCGGTGAATTCGCGCGGGAACGGAATAATCATTTCAAAGGCGATTCCAGAAGAAACGGAAAACGGAGTGTTTCAAAAATTCATAGCGAATCCAGTTCTGTACTCAAATAAGAAATTTGATCTGAGGGTCTACAGTCTGTTTTGGAGTGGAAAGTACTACAGGCACCAAAAATTTCTGGTTAGATTGTGCTCGGAGGAATTCTAAATTGTAAATGAGGACAATAAAAAGGATAATCTGAAGCACCTCACGAACTGCTTCATAAACCACAAGAAAGAAAGTGGAACGGAGGTACTGAAAGAATTAAAAATAAACTAAAATGAAGTATTTTGTTAAATTGACGAAATACTCAAGCACGTGTTCAAAGCGTGCTTCGGATAAATACAAAAGAAACAAAAGCAAGCCAAATTCACCAATAGCTTCCAACTACTCGGAATTGATATCATACTGAATTAAAATGGGAATAAAATTGAAGCAAACCTGCTGGAAGTCAACGCAAACCCGTCAGTTGAAGCCACACATGAGGTTGACCACGAAGTTAAAGGAAAGGTAATAAACGATTTAATTGACGCAATTGAAGACAAAGGATTCGGAGAATGGGTCGAAATAGGATAAATTGAGTGAATTTTGAAATTATTAGATAATAGCTTTTTAAAAAGTTATAAAATTTCTCATTATGTTTTTACTGTGTATAAGTGTTGGTATAATTAATCTCTCTTTTACTATTGTTTAGATTACTATTTGTATTGCTAAATTGCAAATTAGTTATTATTAAGAAGTTTTAAATTTTAGTCGAGATATTAATCAATATACTTTGTTCTATTTATTAGTTAAGTCAATTGTAGCAAATTAAGTTCCAATTACTAATATATTTACTAAAATGGACTAATTTATTTAAATTCGTATGTTTTATTAAAACTTTAAAGTGTTAAATTTATGGTATTAGTTTCTGTATCATTATTTTTAATTTAAAGTAATGGTTATGGTACTGCTGAATTAATTACACATCCTCGATGCATTTCAAATTATAATTAATGGAGTGGTTTGTATTTAATTTATATTATCTATATAATCTCTTGATCGTGTAATTAATAATATATAATGTAATTTGTTTAGAATTACTATGAATTACTTTCTCTCACTTATAACCAAATCAAATCAAGATTCACGGAATTAATATAACAAAACTTTTGTTATATTGAGTGAGAATATATAAATTATTTCAAATAATTATGTCTGCAGATGTACTGTTATGATATTAATTGTATAAGTTCAAGTGCCGAATTAACTTAGGTTGTATATTCAAAAATGTTATTTTGAGATATATTTACTCATTTATGAACAAATTTAATGCTTTGCTGTTTTACAAAACTCGAAATTAAAAACAACCAAAACAATTTCAATATATAGTGAACATATAATTGTACAAGATAAATAATATATTCAATCTAGCATATATATATAGATCATAGATTCTGCTTTTTGAATTTGAAAACATATTTCTTTCAAAGAAAAAATGTTTCTTCCAATCAATAGTATCACAACGTATTAATATTAACAAATAGTATTAGCTTATGGCTGCGTCGAGCTCTGTGATTAATTTAATGAAGGACAAAAACTTTGTTTGTTGTTAGACATTTCAACTCCAACCACTAAATATATAATGTATAGTATATATAATGTATACTGTATTGTCTAATCTATATCTTAAGCTAAGTGCAAGTGTTCATAAAATTTATAGTGTTTAAATTTCTTAGAAGCTACTTGCCTCTCTATCAATTTACTTTGCAGAATATTGGTATACAATTATTTTGTAACAAATTATTTGAGTTGAACTTCACACTGAGTAATCTAAATGTTTAGAATTATCGAAATTATTAGAGGGGTCCCTTCAAAAAAGCTCCTAACCCTCTTATAAATGACGAACCTCACTTCTGAATAAGATGTGATTAAAATATTTAAATATTGTAAAATTCTGACTGTTTAATAAGAAAGGCTAACGATAAATATATATTTAACTTTATCTGAACTTAATGCAACAATCTTCTTTATTTTATTACATATTTATTCTTAATATAAGAATACTGCACCTCGAGTGTAAGAACATATAGGATACCCCTCCAAAAAAGCTCCTAACCCTCTTATCTTTTTGTATCATAATATTGTTGAAAATAGCTAAAATAATCAATATAAATAAATATAAGCTATTTATGAGAGTATTTTGTAAGACTGGGTTCATTTATATAGGGGGTCCGAAAATCATTGGTCAACCCAATAAATGAAAAAGGACCCCTCTTATATGCGGATTTCTGTAGTATTTTGGATTGCATGTTATTTAATGATGATAATGATGATAATTATAAAACTAATAATTTTAAAAGATCCAGTGCAGGTACAATAATCTATACATACTGCATACATAATATTAATATAACATTTATATGTTTACTTTACATTCCATATGATATAAAATAGTTGCCTGACATTAAAAAGTTGTCAAAGATAAGTAAAAGATAATTGAATATAATACGAATCATTAGGTTATACCCTGATTGTATTGTTATACCCTTGATCATCTTATCTGTCTCTAATCATAAATATATTCGTCAAATTTATTTCATTGATCAGCGTAAGAGTTCTGACTGAATATGATTTCAATCTTCTTGTTCATAAATTGGATCTGTTCGTTTATTTTTAATTTGATATCTTTTTTCTGGCGAGTCATAGACTCTCGGAACTTTGAGACTCTGTTCTCAGCTTAGATTTTTCTTATTTGCTTGTGAGAACTGTGAACATAAAGAATTTAGTTGTAGAACATGAGCTCGTCTGGTTTTGGGACTTCTTGATGTGAGAAGTCGTATTCTGAAAAATTCTTGTGGGGCTTAAGTGTATCTGCATTAGTAATTTTGTTTTTAGTTAAAGTCAAGTTTTTTAATTAAGTTAACTTTGCTAAAGGAGAAACATCTATTATGCATGCATAATATGTATCTATTTCTACAAGTTAATATAAGTACTACAATGGACGCAAATCAACAACTTTCGTAAAAGCCATGTTTAATGTTTTTAGATTTATCATAAATTGAAGAGGCCATATGTCAGAAACACTTGTTGAAAAGATACTTAATTATGTCAATTAAATGCAGAATTTAAGAGGTTCTATATTCTAAAGTTATTAATTATAACTTAAATCTAAATAATACAAATCTATGAAGTTAGAAAGATATGAAATTTCAGTAATATTGTTCCAATTTAATATTAATTCTTTCAAACTGAACGCCTGAGGAGGGATAGTAAGTAGATCTGTGGTTTCTGTTTAATACAAATGTAAACTCTCTAATTTATGAGAGTGTTATAACCCAGATTTATCTACTAGTTTGTTATCACCAAGTTTTAATTCTACTAAATTCGGTAAAGCTAGAGTGTAGGAAGTTAACTTATTATAAACTAAACTTAAGTGAGTTAAATTAAGAAGAGATTAAAGCGCTGAAATATCTTCGATTTTATTTCTTCCTAAATTAAGTTTCTTTAGGTTTTTGAGTTTGGAAATGCTAGAAATGTCAGATATTAAATTTTCTGAGAGGTTTAGTTCAGTTAGGTTAGTGAGGAAAGAAATTAGATAGATATGTTCTATCTCTCTACCATTCAATGTTAATTTTGTAGTTTTTTATACGAATTCTTAACTAAAGAAAAGCAAATTCTTATTTGAAGCATCTTCCCAGACTTCTGGTTGAACATTCAAACTCAAAAGATTCTCAATTTGCTTTAAATCACATATTTCTAGTTTTTAGGAGGAGCCAAAGTGATTCAGCAGGTCTTCTTAACTTCTGATTACATGATTTTGCTTCATGGTAACTTATTGGGAGCGGAAATGTTATAACATTTAATTGTAAATGCTATAATATTTAATATTAATTTTAAAATTAACTTTTAAAATTATATATGGTAAAACAATTCACAAATTATGGATTATTTAGCTTAGGTAGCTATCTTAGCCAGTAGCTCTGCCTCAATTGAACGTGTTTTCTCGGTCTTCCACAGGTAAACGTCTTACTTTTTACGTAGAGTTATCAGTTCAGCAACATTGAGTTCAATGACCAACATTTATATTGAAGAAATTATTGAGGAAATGCATTTGTGGGGTACTGGATTGGATTACTTTATGATGAAATGGATTTGGAAAAGGACACGCCTGGATTACCTACTAGAACCTCAGCCAGTTTTTCGCATCTTTAATGTATGTTAAATTTTCAAATATCAGTATAATTATTATTCATTCGGATGCTGTCATTGAAGCTAATAGATAAATCAGCTACTGCGTACTAACATAAATTATAATGAATTAAACATAATTAATTAAACTAATTCTAAATCTATGAATAAATATCAAAATATTCACTTTGCTCACATATTTCCCACTATTTTCACTATTCCACTCCACAAAATGATGAGAACATTATAAAGCACAACTTAGCCTCTATCCAAAATCCAGCCCAAGCCTATAAAACCAGTTAGAAATGCCAAATAATTGGTTACTGTTGTGCACAAGCCCTTTTAAAGCCCTTTAAAAACCGAAAAGTCCGAATCCACCTCCCAATTCTTGAATATTCACGGTCTACAAGTGATTAAAGAGGACGAACCGATTAAAATTCTCATTTCTGAGAACAATCTCCTTCTAACCGAATTAAATGAAAGAACGGACAAAGTTCAAAACTCAATGAGACAACTTGAGCAAAATATAAATAACCTCGTTCACAACCACGAACTAATTGAAAAATACATTTATAAACTGGAGCAACACCTTTAAAAACAGAGAGAAAAACATATGTTTTGAACAGAAGCATGTTTTGAACAATAATTATGTTTGAGGAGTGTAACTAAATAAAAGAAGTAGTGAACTAAAATAATGTCTGAGATTATTACTTGTCTTTTAATATTCTCATATTCACAACGTATATAAACTCTAATTTTTAAGTGTTGATATTTACTAATAAATCGCTAATAAATTAAATAGATAATATTATTTTTGGTCAAAAGTACATCTTCAGATATTTTATAGAACATTTTTACAACAAATATTAATCAGATATGGTTGTTTTTTAACACCATAATTGACTGATTTATACACACATTTTTCACATCAAATGAATCCTGTACCAGCTTCTGAAGAATTAATCAATACAACTACACTGAATAAGCGCAAAAATATTGTGGTAAATACAATAAGTATTATAAAATTATTGGTTATGATGCTACTATTAGCATTGTTTATCGGATAATGGGTGTAGTATAAACATATTGGTTTGTTTTATGATGAGTCCTTTTACAGTTTAGGATTTTTCTGTATATCAGTTTTAATTCTATTTTTTGATTTCTTAACACGTATAAAGCATAACTGTCTTTGTTGTTTGCGTCCAAAAGGTCATCTTGTAGTTAGTAGTATTTCATTGCTGATATTGATTCCTGTAGCATTGTGGCTGATGATAACAACAATAGTGTAATGGTGTAAACTACCCTAATTCTGTTATGGACCACTAGCATTTATTCATGAAGATGGCACAAGAATTCACTGGTGCACCTATAAATAAACTAAAACACATTTGAGTGGTTAGTCACCTGAATCTAGTTCTAAATCAAATTATCATAGCGTTTTTGTTAATTCTACATAGTTCAGTTATTAAATACCTGGTATCAAGACATAATACAGTTACAATTTACCACATACAATTTCAAAATTCTTTGTTATGAGCGATACTCATAATAACACAAAATATACTGCACCCCTTAACAATGTTGACTTTGATTTTTTACAACATAATGGTGATTTATGTAAAAGAGGTCATTTGAATGAACTTTAAACTGGTTTTAAAAATTGGCCAACTAAACCAATGCTTTTTGCAACAGGAAACCATGATTATGGTTACTAACAAGGTCAATTTGTAAAGTATGTCACACAGCGTCCAATGAATTACTTTTAAAAGATAAATAATCTCTTTTTCTTCTCAGTTTATATTCAACATGGGCTTGAAAATGATGCATTCACATTTCTAAGTTAAAATGCCATTAAAGCGATTAGTGCAGAACATGTGTTTATTTCAGTTCATTTTCCTCCATACGCTACTGGAAAGTATGGAGCAAATAAATCATTAAGTTTATAAATGGAAAATTTCATTGATTCTCATACAGAACTAAAAATAAGAGCTGTTTTTAGTGGACATAACCATAATTTCGCAGCATTCAGAAGAAATTATTTGATGTATTTCATAAATGGAGTGGGTGGAGGAAGTTTACATCCAGTATATGATTAATCTGAAATGGGAGGACGCGTGTGGAAAACAGAAAGTTTACATGGGCCATAGGAGGTGATTATTGGGGATGATGCTAGTTATGGTTATTAATATCACCTTGATAGCTGGTTAAAATATACCAGAACAGAAGTAGAATTCTAAGACAACAAAATAGTGTATGCTGTTCGGGATCTGGATACAGACACAATTTTGACAACATACGAGTAATCATTCTGAGTGGAAATTAATATTAATTCATTAATAAACAATTTTCAGAATATCAATAATATCTTTTGAAAGTATTCATTTTAAATAATTCCAATAATCATATTTACACAAATATTTAAATTTGTATAGCCAGCTAACATAACAATGATTTGATTTGCCTATAATTATAGACTTATAATTCCACTATATTCACTCCAAATGCGTCAAGGCCACCAAATAAATATTTCAGCTTTACTGAGACCGCTGTTAAAAATTAATGATACATCTGAGCTCTTTGTGAGCAAATTTACGCCCAAGAGCTTCAATTAAACAAGCGATTTCAACTTCATCAGTCAATTCGTCTCAATTAAACAGCTAATTCAACAAAACACAAATATAGTACAATAATTAACAACAAGAACACAATAAATTGAAGAATTCCTCGAAAAGAACTCAAGCATTTTAAAACGGAACCATTTGTCTCTTTAATAATTGAAAACGGAAGAGAAACAGAAAACGCAAAAGAAGAACTTGTACCAAAAACTTTACAAATGATTTAATTTGCATTTGAATAACATTAAATAAAATTACAAAAATTTAACCGTTTGAGAGAGATTGTTGAACATATAGATATTTATGAGATGTTCCAAAAGAGTGAGCCGAAATATATTTATGGTTACTTTTAAATTATACATTATAATAAATTACTTATACTAATATAGCATATAACAGTTATACATCATGATAATAAATACAAGTGTAAGTGAATCAATGAACAATTTATAAAATATACAAAAATTAATTAAGAAATAATCTGCCTTTTAGCTATATATATTAAAAAGCTTTGTATTTGTAATCCAAATCCCAAAGTCCTCACAAAATTGTACATTGTATAAGTGTCCCATACAAATTTTATTAATTTGAGATACAAAAGTAATTCGATTTTACAATAATGAAAATAATCATCACATTTTAATCTAATACTATTATCAGAATAGTTATACATCTTTTAAAATCAATATTTGATTGATTATGATTGTAATATTGATTGTAACAAGTATTGATTATATAAATTATATTTAATAATTTCATTTATTAATAATAATTAATATTTTGTTAAGGTGTCCCATTTTGATTAAAAACCGTCGTCACGCCGGTTTTTGGCGACAAACAAATCGCGGTTTCCCAATCTCAGTCAATCAAAATACGGTTTTTCGACGGTTGTGTTAATTTTATAGTAATACTTAATAATACTACATTTTATTGAATATAATTCAATATAACAGCAATTAGCATTATATTCATTGTTACTTCATTAAGATAACTATTTATTTCATAAATATATTCATTTATATTGTATTACATCAGTAATTTAAATAATATAAACTAATATGTTAGTAATATGTTACTGTTTATAGGTAGATTATAGTTGTATTTAGATTATAGTTCATTTTTTATGAAAGTGAAAATTTTTGTATAAATGACATATATCGTATATGATCAATATTATCATATTATTCTTGTCTTTATCTCTTGTGGCAAGGTACATGTAAGAAATATATCGATAGTAGTTTCAATATTTTTGTATTTCAGATAAACATCATATTTCTGTAGTGACATTTTAGTCTAGAGGGTAGTACATAAGGTAGATATACCTTTGGTTGCTGGTTCAATGGTCGATGCACTTTTTAGCTCGAAAATAGGGGGTAATCCGAAAAAACGGTTAAAAACCGCCGTAGGTCAAATATGCACCGCCGTCGTAAAAACCGTCGAAACCGTCGATCAAAAACCGCAAAACCGGACACCTTATATTTTGTTCATATATATTTTTCATTTCAATAATGTTTCCAGTTGCTTGTTTGTATGACTATAATGATAAGGATGCGCTGATGTATCATCCCTTCTAATAATAGTCTGTTATAATAGATGATCCGAACAGATTATTAACTTCTAATGAGGTAAAGTAGAGCACAAGAAATATGACTATATGTGAATTTGGTGTTTCAGAAACTTGCTTTGATATAGAGCGTGCATCCAAAGTTATTAACCACTTAATGGAACTGTATCCGTTTTTCTCATATGGAGTTAAATATGACGAAAACGTAAAGTGGATGAGATATGTTGAGCAACCAGTTCAAAAAATTATGTTATCTGTTTATTAAATTTGTAATACTTTATAAGATATGGGTGACATTATTGCCAGCGCCTCTCAATCAATGAATTCGTAGAAGCTTATCCATTGGGAAATCGTGAATATGAACGTTCCAGAGATTCCAACTGTGAAATAGGCTCTTGTTGTTAAAATATTTCACACCTTGGTTGATGCAATGTCCATAATGCAGCTCTTTAAGAGGTTTAACGAGATTTATTCAGATACGAGTTTTTATTTTTCACTTCCTGAACCGATCCAGTTATCGAACTACAGACCAATAATGAGTTTTGATTAAAACTTGAAGGTTGAAATTCAACAAACGAACCCGTTGAAATAATAACACTCATAAATTACTCAGATCACTGGGTAGTTTAACGAGTGGCTCGGTTCAAATCAAAAGTAAATGGAAGATTGCAAAATTAAGTGCAGGTTTTATAAGAAAGAGGATATTGCCAAAATCAACAACGTCAAGTACTCATTCTCACTTTATGCAATGCACTTCGCTCAAATAGCAGCATACGCGTACTTTAACAAAGATTTAGAACAAGACTAAAAATTCATAGGCTCCGGTGTAGATTTGAGAAGAGAGAAATATCTTGGTAATATTGATTTCAATTAGATTCTGGGATAATCCGCAACATATTCGGGTATGCTAGTTTCTGCCACAACAGAAACAACAGTATAATAACTCGCAAACCAACTATAAAATCAGTATGATAAGGCAGAACTATCCCCAGAAAAGTTTTGGTAATAAACGTGTGTTTCTGAAATGGGAGCAGTTAGATTTGATAAAGGACCGAACGTTTCGTTATCGTGCTCCAATTTAGGGAAAATGAATTTAGGAGATGGTCCAATTATATAAATGATCGGGTATAGTTCTTACACACATGTTTGGGATAAGCCTATGCTTGGTTTTGCTAATACTGTAAGTAATGGAATACTTGGAATGTTTATTATTGAATGGGACGTAAATATGTTTACGGAACAATAATAAGTATAAAATTCACAAATTTATAATGAAATAAATAAAATGATAATTCAAAAAGGAGCTGAAAATGTAATAATAAATGATGTTATTAAAATATACAAGGCATTCTTTACATTATCCGATCATAAATGAATGATGATTCTGTTTTTAAATTTACATTTCATTTCCAATCTTTTTAAATTAGAACAAATACTGTTATAATTAATGTAGTTCTTCCAGCTTTTGAATCTTGTATTGTTTGTATCAAATTAAATTTATAAATATTTTGTAAACAGAAGTATTACCTTATTAGCTTGCAATACTGATTTACAAATATTAAGTATATGATATGTATAAAATACGATTTGCTTATATGTTAGTGGTATTCAGGTATGTATCTTGTATTTAACATTGAACATTTAACTATTATAATTTATATTTTTGCTCACTTCTCAAATACAATCTATTGAACAACATCACGTTAATAAAACTGTACCGTAACCTCTAACATAACTTAATAATAAATTAGGAAGAATAGTAACTAAATAAGAAAGTGTTTCTTAATTTCACAACATATATTCTGAAGACAATAATGTTATAGAAAGACAATAATCATTAATGGAACAGTTAATTGTTTAGTAGTCAACAATAAACAAATTATATAGTAGATTATCGGTCATAAGTATTACTATAGATAGTAAAATAATATGTTCAATTAATAATCTAATCCAAAATCATATGTTAATTTATTAATATGTGTAAAAGTTAAAATATCGAGGTAATTTTAAAATATCTCGAAAAAACTAGTGATAATTCATATTGAGATAAGTAATTTATTATGTTTATTTTTGTACTAACATCACAAATAGCCGAGTCTCTTCATTTCCTTGACTTAATCTGGTAATTCGTTGAAAATAGCCGTGCTAAGGACTAGATCTGGGCATTCGCACTATTTGCTTGCTTCATCTAATTTAGTGAAGTCTACGAATTGGAAGTTGTCGAATGCTCTTCCTCCTTGCATATCGTCGAATTCGATCATTTTGTCGAATGGTCCATCGCCGAGACCAACGCATGAAATTGCGATTGGATACTTGGATGCTTCGCAAATGGCTTGTTTGTCCAGTTGCATGTTTGAAACATCTCCATCGGTCATTATGATCAGGACGATGAGTTACCTGCCACCGTAAGCTTTTTCGATCTCAATTGCTTAATAAATCAGTGGAGCGAATGTGGTAGGTCCGGATAGCTTGACTTATTGTATAGCTTAGTAGTAAGCTGATTTAAGTTCTCCAAAGCCCTTAAAATGCGGGTCTGGAACTTAAGGAGCGAGGAGCGGAAGAACCGTCTTGTCCCTCGTATCTAAGCAGCCGAATCTGAACGCCGGAATGAGGCCGTCGTCGTCAAAGCGGGGAATTATCGGTTCAAGAATTGAGAGAACCTTTAAATACGGATTCAAGTAATCTCCTCCGTGAAGTGGTTTTCTGTAAGATTTCTCTCCGCTCCACTCGTTCGACTTTGAGAAGTCGAAACCCAACGCGAGCTGAATTGACTCGATTCCGGCCTAGCGCATAGCCTGTTCAAGCTCGTCAAATGATTTGTACTTGTCCGGTAGCTAAATTTGCTACTATGGTCTGTAACCCTAGTTAAACTAAGGTTGCGAATTGTTTATTATTGGTGTTGAACTTTTACCTCCCATTATAATCTGTGAAGTGGAAGTTTATTAAATCTAAAAAATAGTTTTATGAAAATAATGAATTTGATAAAAAGATAAATAATGATATATAACTGAGACCAGTAGTGACATATTTATATTTAACGGTATAATAAGGTATGCGAGGGTATGGCATGTGGGGGAAAAAATTCACAGTTCGCCCAGTATCTACAAATTAAAATATTATTTTAAAATCGACGGCCGATTTTTATTTGAAATTTATATCTTTATTGTTGTTCGTTGAAATATTAACATCTTTTCTATTTTTATAATTTAAATTTACACAACTGTTTAACTATTTTAATTCAAAGAGTAGAAAAGGTAGAAGAATAAAAACTTGGTAGCAATTAAACTATTGATCAGGTATCATTAATATTAATTTATTTCTACTCTATAGTAATATTACTCAAAATGTATTTAACTAAATTGAGAGAAATATTTATATCAGAAAGCTGAAAATAACTATATATTTTCAAATATTTCCACTTTAATATGACGATCTTATAATCTATTTAATACAGATATATCAGCATTAAAATCATTAATAAATCTAAAAATCACTAAATGACCTTGTATAACACTTGAAAACCTTATTACGCACGTGATTTGTAGATAATAATTCTTGATTCTTCACTAAAACTAGTAATACATACCGATGAAGTGAGATATATTAACATATTATATTATCGTAGGAAACAAATATTTCATCTATTGATATTATAATCAATAATTTACTTTTATTATCTTTGTATGTATGAAATTGATTGACATTTGAAGTGATTTTATAAATAACCTTTAAATTGTGTATATACTTGATTTAACAACAATGCAATTATAACTTCATTTTTGCATATGATTGTTTAAATGCAATTTACTAATGTATATGCAATATCATCACCTCATTCTTAGTATTAAGAATTTGACAACTTTCTTTGTAAATATCTTAACTTAAAGGGTACAGCAGTAATAGCTATATTAACTGATATATCCCCATTGGATATTCATTTATTGCAATGATTCGTTAGGTTCAATTGACGGCCACTTTTCTACAAATCAACTGTCAATTATTTTGAATTATAAATGGCGGCTTCGGAGGGGAACCATAATAAGTATGCAAATAGTTATACCCATAGTTAAATTTGCGTCGCTTTATCTAGTTCCTGAGCTTTTAAATCGAAATAGTTAAGCTGGAGTGGGACAAGGACATGGGATTTTGGGGAAGGCTTGACTGCCGTATAATCATAATAGCATGACCGAAAAATACATAAAGAAGAAAATTTCACTTTTTAAATCAGAATAATTCGATATGCCACTACTGGTATAACTGAGTCTAGATTATAAGTCTAGAATCGAATGAATATCTTACTAATTAACTACGTTAGTTATTTCTCACAAATATAAGTTTCGCAAAATGCCTAATATTGTAAGTTTAGTCAACTCCCTTACATTTGGTTCATTTTATAACTAATGTTACTAGGTTTTCTTTCATTATATATTTATAAAACCGTTTTCTTTGGTTCCGCTAAAATGCAGCCATACTTTAGTACTAATTTGTTACTCGAAACATGTATTACCTTACTGATATCCTTGCTGCAATGTAGTTTTAATGTTACACTACCAACAGTCACGTTATTAACTTAAATTTTATTATTTTGTTATTAATAAATTAATTTTTGCAAATTAGTATATACAACGTATGTGGATTGCCATGATTTATGAGATGAAGATGGAATGATTAAATTGAGCCTTAGTACTGATGATAAGGTTACAGTTAAGTGAGTCATTTTATACAACGTATATAATTGAATAACAATCTTATGTTTATACTTTAATACTTCAGTACGAGAACAATAAAATATATTAAATAGTTTTCACATCAATGATAAATGAAATAAAAATAGGTACATTGTCTGAAGAAGAATCAGTTCGGGAGCCAATGATTTAAAATATTACATATAGCAAATAGTAAAATAAATGGAAACTTTTAATATGTATTGGAAGTTATACCATAGTTTAATTATTAGTACTATCAGTTATGATTTATGCTTTTATATATGTGGATAGTATTGGCTATTTTATAAAATAAGCGGAAATATGTGCGTTCTTACTTGTTATTTCTATGATATATGTTATAATGTATTTTAGAAAGCACAAGCAAAAGAAATGTATAAGAAAAACATATTATCTAAGCATAGCGTTTGGAATTATTTTAACAATTGTCTGTGTACCAATTTCAGTTCTGTTTTTAGTGTAAATGATTAATATTCAGTCAAAATTTCCCGAATTTTGTTATGGTCCGCTTGCTTTTATTCATGAAAAGGGTACTCGTATACATTGGTGCACGTATAAATTGTAAAAGAGTTATTTAGTTAACAGTAAGCCGAAAAGCGCCGCGTTATCAAGCTATCACAACGTGTTCGTAAATTCAACGTCATTTTCGTATCAGATTCCGGGTCTTTCAACGCAGTTCGAGTATCATTTACCGTAAGTAATAACTAAATTCATTGTAATCTCGGATACGCATACAAACACCCGTTTTACGTCCACCATGTCAACCGATTTCGATTTCATGATCCACTGCGGCGATATGAGCAACAAGGGCAATCTTTCCGAGCTCCAAACTGGTTATCAGAACTGGCCTACGAAGCTGATGCTAGCAACGTTCGGAAATCACGACTACCGCTTCAAATTCAACCATTTCAAGCGCGTGAACACCCGCGTGAACTACTACCAGTAAATACGCAACATTGGCGTTTTCTTCGTCTACGTTCAGCACGGACAGGACAAGAAAGCTGTTAAATTCTTGAATAAGAACGCGCATTTGGGAGAAAACGCTGAGCACGTTTTCATTGTCGTTCACAATCCCGTTTACGCCACCGGTGACGAGGGCGCGGTGATAAAAATAAGTAAAAAGATGGAGGAATTCATCGACTCGCATATTTTAAATATTAGGGCCGTTTTCAGCGGACACAACCACGTATTCGCTGCTTTTAAGAGATAAAGGATTTTTTATTTCGTTAATGGAGTGGGAGGAGGCGGCCTGAACCCGGTGTACAACAAGGATGAAATGGGCCCAAGGGTGTGGCAGACGGAGAGCCTGCACGGACAACTTGAGGTTTTGAACGATTAATGCTACGTACATGGGTACGAGTGGCATTTAGACAGCTGGCTGAAATACACACGCACGGAAGTAGAATTTAAAAATGGACTAATTGTTTACAGTATTCGAGATTTGGTGACAAATGCGGTATTACAAATTTATGAACAGTCATTTTGAATATGGAATTTATTTAGCTTTGATATTTATCTTTGTTATGTATATTAAAATAGTTTCAAACATATTTTAAATTATTACATATGATATTTGAAATTATTTTTATAAAAATATTTTTGTGGAAGACGGTATAGTGGGTTTTGTATTCATTTGTTATAGTTTTAAGAATGAATCTTACATTTGTTTGAACTAATTCTAAAAAATGAATCCTTTCCAACATACAAATAGGCGTGAGTAAACCATGAAATATGTATTTAACTATTCAATTTTATATTTATGAACACTCCTTTTTAATAATGATTCTATTACAAATATTAGTTCTTAATGAACTAATTAGATCATAGAAAAAGGAAGTTTTCAACTGCTATGACAATAAAGCCGATATAAATATTTTTGACGACAGTAAAAAAATAATAATATCACTAAACTCAATGCATGAGCCATAATGCATATTTCCTCACGGAGTTTAAGTAAGTATTGAACTGGATAGTCTTACAACATATTAGCCGTCAAAATATCTTTATGACTATGATTATAATTCCACTCAGGATATCTCAATGGTTTGTGATGATGTTTAATGCTCGAATTTAAAGAATACGAAAACTGGAATGATAATAGTAGAGTCAAAAACTCATATAACTTACTTAAAAGTTGGTTCGGTTCGGGTTTCAAGAGGTTAATCGATCAACTGCTTTCATGATAATGATTCTTATGTTGAACTCTTAGATGGAGCTGTTGTTGCCGTTCTATATCCAACCAATGCATGTTTGGAATCGATTGTGATGCCAGATACAGTTACAATGAAAACACCAACATATGCCTAAGTGTATATCGTTTATAATGATAATTCAGTTTCTGTTCACGATCCAATGACGGTAGATGTGTAAAGTTTAGCATTTGATCCAAGATTGGAGTATTAATCGAATTAAGTGGCGGTAAGAATTAAATTATCAAGGCCTGGTATTTCTGACCACTTTCTTTAGTCAGTTTCTAACGGTGTTATTACTAAGGCTATCAAAAAAGTATCAGTAAAACTATATTTCAGCACAGATGAATTATCAGCTTCGCCATTAATAAAAATTTCACAAACAACCGTTAATTTCTACCAATTTGTTGGTATTTTGGATGCATATCAGACATTAACAATTTAATTAACTAATGACGGTTTTATAACAAGAAAAACTTAAGGATCATTAATGGATCAGGACAACCTATTTTTATAATCATTAGGTGTGACTTCCTATGTAGCTGAATATATTTTCACACTCCGTGACGTGAGTAAAACTAACCAATTCTGGTTTAGACTTATCTCTACACACACCGTTAATTATTTATTCAGCATTAATCAGGTTCAGAGCTCATGTTCAACTCGTTTTACAGGTTAAGGATGCGAGGAATTAACTAAATAACTGAGTAAGTACGATGTTAGCTAGCTTTACATGAGCGTTAATCTATATTACTACAAAAATGATTAGATGGTTAGTAATTACACATAAGAAGTAAGCCAAATTACCGATTCGTGCTTCAGTGATTCTGTTCTAGACTATAAAGTAGGAGAAAAGAAAGTTGCTGTAGTTATTAACACTAATTCAAAGAGTTAAAACTGCGCGATTGAAGAAAATGATGCATTAACGATTAAAATATCGTTTGGAAACGGAACACTCATCAAAACATTTGATTTAGATTTCGTTCCAGGATAATAATCGTATGAAATCGAAAATATTGATCTCAGTAATAAACCCGAGATACGAGTAGCATTCTACGAGGAAAATGTGTTTGTTGATGCAGTTGCGATCACAAAATACGTTTTTTACGTTACAAGCGATGTAGTGCACCAATCACTTATGGTTTTGGTTTACGTGTTAGTTGCTAATTTGGTGTTCACAGTGCTATATATTTGCGCAAAATTCTTTATAATGCCATTATTATTTAAAAATAGTGCAAAAGCTGTTAAAACAGAGGCATTCTAAGATTAAGAATAGAGTGATTGAATTTAAAACATGAACATATTACTACAATTCAAATCTAATTCACTTCTTTCTTGGATTTCGCGCTTACAGCTTAAATACGTATTATTCAATTAATTCATGATTGGTGGCTAAATACTAAAAATTAATTTCTATCTACAATATAGATTTTTGAATTCGAACCACTCGTGTATTCAAATTTTTTAATTAGCTATTTTAATTTTAAATATAATGTTTTAATTATATTAAATTTGTTTAATGCATATCTCCTTAAATATTTAAGAATTAAGATGTACTTTCAGATTTTCTATCAGATTATCTATTATATTTTGTAGCATTATTTATCTAAGATAAGTGTTATGGAATATTTGTAGTAATATTATAAGTATTCGTTTGAAGTGGTAAAATTTACTATATTTAAACATGTATTGCTATTACTTGATATTTATTTGAATGATTCAAAATTATGAAAAATGATTCAAAATTCGTATTTACATTTAAATTAGTTATAGAAAACGGACTGTATGGTATTTATAGCTTCTTAGCCAGATGGCTCAAAAATCAGTATGTGATTTCATGCAAAATAAGACTTATGTTGTTAACAAATGGATCAATAAATTAAATTAGAATGCCACACAGTAAGTCTAGGACTTGAAAGTACTTACCTAATAAGAAAATGTTCTTAATAAATTGAATATTATTAGTCAGCTGCACATTAACTAAATGTTGTGTGCAGTAGTACGAAAATTTGAGACTGTAAGAAAACTATTGAAAATGGATTTAGAAGAAAGATATTATAAGATGTTATATTGAAATAGTTGTTTTTAATAACATTTCCGCTCCTCAGATCAGAAGTAATCAGAAGTAAAGAAGACTTGTTGAATCACTTTCGCTATTCCAAAAAACTTTAAATACTTGGTTTACAGCAAATGAAGGATTTTTTGTAAATGAATATTCCGCCAAAAGTTTGGGAAGATGCGCTGAAACGAAATTTGTAGTAATATTCGTTAATCTACTTCTGAATATGTATCATATGTGAAGTATCTTATGTGTTCAATTCGATTTATTTTCTTCATTTATTTTCACTTAAAATTAAATGTTATAACATTTCCGCTCCCAATCAGTCATGAAGCAAAATCATGTAATCAGAAGTTAAGAAGACCTGCTGAATCACTTTGGCTCCTCCTAAAAACTAGAAATATGTGATTTAAAGCAAATGGAGAATCTTTTGGGTTTGAATGTTCAACCTGAAGTCTGGGAAGATGCTTCAAATAAGAATTTGCTTTCCTTTAGTTAAGAATTCGTATAAAAAACTACAAAATTAACATTGAATGGTAGAGAGATAGAACATATCTATCTGATTTCTTTCCTCACTAACATAACTGATCTAAACCTCTCAAATAATAATATATCTGACATTTCTAGCATTTCCAAGCTCAAAAACCTGAGGACACTCAATTTAAATATTAATAGAATCGAAGATATTTCAGCACTTTAATCTCTTCTTAATTTAACTCACTTAAATATATTTTATAATAAATTAACTTCCTACACACTAGCTTTACCGAATTTGTTAAAATTAAAACTTGGTTATAACAAAATACAATACAAATCTGGGTTATAACATTCTCCAAAATTAGAGAGTTTAGATTTGAATAAAACAGAAACCACAGATCTATGTATTATTCCTCCTCAGCTATTCGGTTTGAAAGTATTAGAATTATCATCGAACAATATTACAGAAATTTCATATCTTTCTAACTTCGTAGATTTGTAAATATTAGATTTAAGTGATAATTAATAACTTTAGAATATCGGGACTCTTAAATTCTGCACTTAACTTACTTACTTAAGTATCCATGAAACAAATGTTTCTGACATATGGCCTCTTCAATTTATGAAAAATCTAAAAACATTAAACATGGCTAGTACGAAAGTTGTTGATTTGCATCCATTGTAGTACTTATATAAACTAGAAATAATTTATTCAATAAATGCGTGCATAATTGATGTTTCTCCTTTGTCTAAGTTAACATAATTAAAAGAGTTGAATTTTAGAAATAACAAAATTACTAATGCAGAAACACTTAAGCACCACAAGAATTTTTCAAAATACGACTTCTCAGATCAAGAAGTCCCAGCACCAGACGAGCTCACGTTCTACAACAAAATACTCTCGGTTCACAGTTCTCACAAGCAAATAAGAAAAATCTAAGCTGAGAACAGAGTCTCAAAGTTCCGAGAGTCTATGACTCGCCAGAAAAAAGATATCAAATTAAAAATAAACGAACAGATTCGTGCTGTGAATTAAAAGATTGAAATATGGGCGCAGTTCATTCATAACTCCAACGCTGATCAATGAAATAAATTTGATAAATATATTTATGATTAGAGACTGATAAGATGATCAAGGGTATAACAATACAATCAGGGTATAACCTAATAATTCATATTATATTCAACTATCATTTACCTATCTTTGACATCTTTTTAGTGTCAGGCAACTATTTTATATCATATGGTATGTAAAGTAAACACATATACATAATAGTTAACACTTCTACGTTCAGTTCAAAAATATTATTTCTATTATTTTCTAGTTTTCCATTTAATAATATTAAGAACTCAAATTCACCACATAACTTTATTAATCATCTCCACTTGGTCGTTCCTTTATTTTTTGAAACAATAAAATGCAACAAGACTAACAATCAAAACAACAACAGTTATAGAAATAACCGAACTGACTATAATTACTTTCTATTTGGATTTATTAAATAGACAAACGCCATTAACTTTCGAATAACCTAAAACGCACTAACAGTTACACACTGTTCGGGTCCGTTTCTTCGCATTTCGCGCATTTCCCGTTTAAAACTGTTTACTTTTATATATAACAATTAATGCACTGGCCCGAACTATTAACGAATCCGCGAGCTTGGTCGCAAACGCACTATTTGTCTTAGAAAATGAATCCAGGCTAGCACGGCTAGCACGTATTTGATACCACAGTTTGGTTCATTTTCCAGCAGTCGGTGCAGAAAAAACCATTAGCTCCAGCGAATCCGTTATTTTGATCACAAACGCACTAATTTTATATAAATATTGAACTTAAATCGCAGTACTCGCAGGAAAGAGTTTTCGGGCTGAAGACCTTCAAATCGGAACACTTCACACAAGACTTCAAGTCCAGACCAACCTCCTGACCAAGTTTCCAACAATCAACACAAACTGAATTTATAAGGGCCTCACCAGCACCAATGCACACATCAGCACTATAGACTGTAAAGAAATATATCATTAGTGGAGTGGAATTAAAATTTATATAGTGCACAAAATCGCGTTTAAATGATTGATATCAAAAAATAATAAACTTTGTAATGTGAAAATACAAACTACAAACAAACTACAACATAAATAACTGATTATTTTGTTATATTTGTAACATTTTAGTTTATTGCTGTGAATAGACTATTAAATAATAATGATACATCTAAAATGCAACAAAATATTAAAAAACTACAAAACAGTAATTATAATACTTTGATATATAAATACAAGATTTAGGATATTATATTAAATTGACAAAACTTATAGGCTGGCTGTAATAACAAAAATGTATTATGTTGAAAAGGACGGTGGTACGCTGATTCGAGACTGTATTTTAAGAAAACGAAATTTATAAGATTACTATATAAATTGATGACGAAATCACTCAGTAGAAGTTTCTGTCGATTTGAGTAGAGCACTCGGCAACATCACCTTGATATTGCTTGATGGATGGCTTAGTCCATCCACCAAAGGATTGGAAGTCAGAAAAGCTCTGGGAGTTGTCGTAATAATATACGATGAAAGAGATACTTTGAGTTATAGTCATAAATTGATAAATTATTAATATGCGAAATTGTGGAATTGAAGAAGTTAGTTTCCTTTACAAATTAATAAATTGTAAATTATGTTTATATGTGTTACTATGCTTTAAATTTCACTTATTTTACAATTTATCTCTGTGCTATGTCAAAATAGTGATATTATTAATCTCTAAAGATGTTAGATTTCTTTCAACAATTTCTATTTATCGAAATAGTTGATTAATTTTTCTCTGATACTTATTTGTTAGTCTAATATTGCTTTTTACATCAATAATTATGTGAGCGAAGGTTTTCTATTATTAATTATATATTGCACTTGTATTTTGTAGTGACATTGATAAATTCCAAAAATTTGCACTACTTTCATTTGAGTATATTGAAGAATTACCATTTACGGAACTAATCTAACTCAATTTTTGTGGTAAGGTTCTATACACGATTTCCATTTATTTCATATTTGGTGTGTAAACGTTTTGAGTTTATGCTAATATACAATAAATAGCAACTGTTTATTTGTTAAATTTGTGTATAGCTAAATATAGATTTGTAAAAATAATTCAGTGTCTAAACAGTAGCGTATCCATAGATTATATATTTATTACCATGATTGGAACATTTATAGTACAAAATACATATTATCATTAAAATGATTCTAATTTAATATATAAACAGCGCTTCTCGTTCCTGAGATGCGGCTCAGCCAAATCGGTTACGGTCTGTTGTGTGATATAGTTTATACATTATATCGTTAAATTTATCAGCATTCTCTTTTGGTTCTTAGTTTACCGTTTTAGTGTGGCATTCTTTTGACTTTTCTGTAATTGTAATAGCAATCTGAAACAGTGTTTATTAGTTTGAAATTATCAGCGTTAAGCCAAATTCTTTATTTCTCAATTTAAAGCATTCTTTGATTGAATCTGTACATTACGATCTTGTAAAGCTATTTACTGTTTCAAGCGTATTTAGTCAGCTTGACGTTTTAAAAGTATACTCTACATTTCTTCATCATCTGACTATGATAAATAACTGCATGAACAATATTGATAATCCTTTACCCAAGAAAAATCTACTTCTCCAATGCATTCAAACAATTACATTACTATGGAGTGGTGTTAGAATCAAATAATTTGTTTAAATTTATTTAACAAATTTTATTATATTATTATTTAATTTAAGGAATTTCAAGTAATTTTCTACTTCTCCTAATTTTCTTATTATTATTAGAGAAATTATTATTAATTAATATTATTAATATTATTAATTAATGAACTCAATAATGATAACTTATATAGTAACTTATTATATAGTAGTAGATTAAATATTTGTCATTGGAATCGACAATATCTAGTTCACAATTGTTGGTCCCCACTGGCATTATTCGTTTTCCTGGCTCATGAACATTTGTATGACCATGTTCACCATCAAAATTCCTCCAGCAGCGCTCACACTTACCGCCAAGTGCTTCATCTGCTTAAAATTATAGTCAGTCATGGCCGGGGTCTGAACGTTCTCCAGTTGTTGATAAACGAATTGTTTGTAAACGACGAAGAAAACGATTGAGAACGCGAACGCAGCGAAACAGAAAATGAAGAGCAAAATTACATTCACGAAATAAAGAACCTCCAAAACGGTTTAAGAGGTGGAAATATTCACGTCTTTAATTATAAGAAGTTCAGTTATGATCTTGGCTGCGTTATTCGCCATTGAAACTCCAACTGAAACTAAAAATACCAGATTCCAGTTGCGCGAAAGCCTCTTCGAATAAGTATTGAAGCAGAACTGAGATATGAAATCAGCTATGGTTTAACAAGCACACACAATTGGAATTGAAAAGTTGAACACGTAACCAAAAGAACCCTCCAAAACCTGAAGAAGATTCCTTAAAGACGAATTCTATGAGGCAAAATAGTCGCCAATTTAAAGCGACATCAATATAAACTACCCAAGAGCGAAGCTGCTGTAACAAATAAGAGTTGACCTATCGCTAAATTCGTTGCTCCTTTTAGATTACACAAAACAAAACATCACAAAAGATAACTAGACCACTGAAATTATTATATTGATGGTATTATAAGCTACCGAATTTTATATTTCATTATCTACACAAGTCATATAATTTATGAATTAGGAGTGGAGTATAAACATTTGCTACAGAACAACAAAAAAAGATAAATATATCCGAAAACTACTTATTTTAATAATGATAATTATAAAACAAAAATTTTTAAAAGATCCAGTGCAGAACTTATATTGAAATAACTACAAAGCAACAACATGGCACAATAATCTATACATACTGCATACATAATATTAATGTTACATTTATATGTTTACTTTACATTCCATATGATATAAAATAGTTGCCTGACATTAAAAAGATGTCAAAGATAGGTAAATGATAGTTGAATATAATATGAATTATTAGGTTATACCCTGATTGTATTGTTATACCCTTGATCATCTTATCAGTCTCTAATCATAAATATATTCGTCAAATTTATTTCATTGATCAGCGTTGGAGTTCTGAATGAACTGCGCCCATATTTCAATCTTTTAATTCACAGCACGGATCTGCTCGTTCATTTTAAATTTGATATCTTCTTTCTGGTGAGTCATTAACTCTCTGAACTTCGAGACTCTGTTCTCAGCTTAGATTTTTCTGATCTACTTGTGAGAACTGTGAACATAAAGAATTTAGTTGTAGAACGTGAGCTCGTCTGGTGTTGGGACTTCTTGATCTGAGAAGTCGTATTTTGAAAAATTCTTGTGGTGCTTAAGTGTATCTGCATTAGTAATTTTGTTATTTCTAAATTTCAAGTCTTTTAATTATGTTAACTTAGACAAAGGAGAAACATCAATTATGCACGCATTTGTTGAATAAATATGTTCTAGTTTATATAAGTACTACAATGGATGCAAATCAACAACTTTCGTATTAACCATATTTAATATTTTTAGATTTATCAAAAATTGAAGAGGCCATATGTCAGAAACACTGGTACCAGAGATATATAATTCTGTCAATTAAGTGCAGAATTTAAGAGGTTATATATTCTAAAGTTATTAATTAGAACCTAAATATAATAATTACAAATCTATGAAGTTAGAAAGATATACAATTTCCGTAATATTGTTCGATGATAATTCTAATTCTTTCAAACCGAATAGCTGAGGAGGAATAGTTCGTAGATCTGTGGTTTCTGTTTTAAACAAATGTAATATCTCTAATTTAGGAGAATGTTATAACCCAGATTTGTCTACTAGTTTGTTACAATTGAGTGTTAATTCTACTAAATCCGGTAAAGCTAGTGTGTAGGAAGTTAATTTATTTCGTTTTAAATATAAGTGAGTTAAATTAAGAAGAGATTAAAGTGCTGAAATATCTTCGATTCTATTACTATTTAAATTGAGTGTCCTCAGGTTTTTGAGCTTGGAAATGCTGGAAATATCAGATATATTATTATCTTAGAGGTCTAGATCAATTAGGTTAGTGAGGAAAGAAATCAGATAGATATGTTCTATCTCTCTACCATTCAATGTTAATTATTGTAGTATTTTATACGAATTCTTAACTAAAGGAAAGCAAATTCTTATTTGAAGCATCTTCCCAGACTTCAGGTTGAACATTCAAACCCAAAAGATTCTCCATTTGCTTTAAATCACATATTTCTAGTTTTTAGGAGGAGCCAAAATGTTTCAGCAAGTCTTCTTAACTTCTGATTACATGATTTTGTTTCATGACTGATTGGGAGCGGAAATGTTAAAACATTTAATTGGAAATGCTATAATATTTAATTTTAAGTGAAAATAAATGAAGAATCGAATTGAACACATAATATACTACATATAAAGGTAAAGTACTGAACCATCAAGGAGGCTGAACTGTCAAGGGCGTTAGTTGCGATTATTAAAACTTTTATTTTGAGTTATAGAATATAGCACTTTATAACACGATTAAACGAATAATATTGAAGTGTTTTACTATATACATAAGTTATTCTTATCATATAATATGAAATATATTAATACACCACTTCAAACAAAAATATGGACGAGCACACACAAGAATTGCGTCAGATGATAATAGAATATCATCATATTTAAGTGTTATTCTTCCTGGTAGTAAATCAACCGCTAGTAACAGTATCGACTGTAAAAACATAATCTTAATATAGAATTCAGATAAGTAGTGGCTGAGCTGTTAACGTTACAAAAAAAGTTTACAGTTCACACATTGTAAAAATTGAATATCAATATAATTGGGATCAACACTCGCTCTTTGACTGATGATTACAAAGCTTTTATAATTCATCTGGACTTTTTAATTAATTACATTATGGACATACGTTGATATATAAGATAGCAAACATTTGGTTTACTATGTAAGCTACAGCTCTAAATCAAAGAATTCTAAGCTAAGATAAATCGCTGGCAAATGTAGATAATAAAACATAAATTCTATATTGCATGCAACTATAATACACTTCAATATTTCCGTTTCGGCTCAATAGAATAGAGAACATAGTAATATTAGTCAATTAATTCTAAAGTAAAGTATAATACGCATATGAATATTTATTCAAAAGGAACCGTAGTTATTAGTAAAAACAAAACTAAAAAACAAACTCAATCTATTTCTAATGTCAGACTAATTATGTGCTATAATATATTGATTATTGAGAGACGGGAATAAACCTAAGCGACAATAAATCATTATTGATTTAATAATAACGAATTAACCTTCAGAAGCCGCATATATTATCCTGGACTCTTCTTAATCAATAATTGATTCATCATCGGAGTGAAAACAATGAAAATTAACATATATAAAATAGTATATGATTGAATAAATGGGGTAGGAAGGTTTTATAGAAGTTTTAATAATCGCAACTAAAGCCCTGTCAAGGATCGGTATGGCTAAGGGCATGCCATCAACGAGCCTTCAGGATTAGAAAGCGGCAACCTCCATTGCTTCCTTAGAAACGCAGATGGTACGACGCAGGTGGATTCTCGAGGAGGTGCACCTAACGTACATAGGTGTATCTAAAACTAATGATCATTCGCGTGGACTTACAGTTTCCTGTACAGAAGACCGAACCAGTAAAAGTAAATAGTAGAAAATTTAGTTAATTTAAATTTGAAGTGGGAGAAATAAAACCAAGATAAATGAAGTTCCCCAGGGGTCATTAGAATATTAAAATATAATAAAAAGGAAATATCCTGTTATTCTTTAAATTTAAATTAAAAATAATATAATTTTCATTATTATATATCCCACTCACTTAACTTTCGTTTATACTAGTTCGGTCTTCTGTACAGGAACTGTAAGTTCACGCGAATGACTATACCAAACTATATCAAATCATCAGTATTTCTAATATAAGGATTCAAAAATATTATAATTCGTGTTTTACTAATAATTATTGTTCTCATATTTGTGTTATTAGTCAATAATGTTACATTATTATAATATTGAACAAATGTATCCAAAAGACTTTATAGATTTACAATTAAAAATATTATGTTTCCACATATATAACTGTTGTGTTCATTATCAGCAAATGATTACAGGTAAAAATAATATAAGTAAAAATAATATATATTTTAATAATTCTTGTGGTTGATAATATTCCAGTTTATTAAAATGGCTTTCATCTTTGTTTCAAATCTAAGTGATTCAGCTTCCTCATTTATGTAACAACATAAATGTAAAGTGATTTTTGACGGCTATGTGAGCATCGTTGCTCTGCAGCAACTTTAAATGAATATTTTAATCTTATTTTTGCTCCATTTTTTCCGCAGTGTAGTTCAAACAAACAAACAAAGTAATGTCAACAAAAAAGAACAGTTTGTGCACACGTCAGTGCGGTTAAGTTATTGCGGTGAGTAAAAACTCATTAGTTAAGAACTGGCCAGCATATGAAAAGCAATTCAAGCATATCGCAAGCAGTCTTAACTCCAATTTACTTCCAATGAATCGTGAATTCATAAAATCGCGGTTTCAACCAGATCAAAAGTTCTACTTTGTAAGGTTTGCAGGCTATCACAGTTTTGACTCGGAAATTCCATGTATAAAGGAATTAGTTCGAAAAAATCGCTAATATCCATAAGAAATAGTTGAATGTATCGCATCATGCATTCTCGAAGATTCTTCTTTTGCAAATCTAAAATTTTATTGGATGAAGGCATTTACAGCTAATTAGACTAACTTGTACATCGCATTGCTAATTCAATTCTACATGATTAAGTTCGTTGTGATGCAGAAATAATGAAAATAGCTGAAAACAACATCATATATGAAGTAACCCAGTTAAATAATCAATAACAACTTGGGATCATAAATAGAAAAATTTAGAACTATTCAATGAGTGCCCGAATTTTGTAGCCTTCGACTATTCGTTCCTCCGCTTGTCTCGTATTTCCATTTCGTATTAGATGTGTTGTCTATGTTCAAATTCACATTTGTACGTGCCGCTCGCAACGATGGTTTTCATAACAAGTAACGAAAATAAACAAATGGAATGTACAAATAACACCGATATTAGCATGAAATGGTCATGGAAAAGATACCTCGCCTTCGTGACGTGACGACTTGCATAAGTGACCAAGGCTCGTGTTATAAAACAGATACTATGTACGAGTACTTTAGAAAACCAAGAGAATCTGATGCGGACTTGCTTGCGAGATTTTAGCCAGTTTACTGCTGTTACCACTATTGTTAAAATTATCTAAAGAAATTAGGTAAAAGGGACAAGAAAACCAGTGGAATAACACAGTACTTGTTTTACACAATGACTCGAGCTGGTACTTAAACAGAATAAAAATACTGGTATAAACTCTTGCTCAAAACAACCAATATTTCTATTCCAATGGAAGCTTTGTCTTTGCTACAGTGTAACTGATAAACTGATACCAGCTATTGTTGCAACAAGTGGATTAGAAAATTTGAATTCAATGGTTAAATCGTAGTTAAATAAGTAAAGCAGCATGCTTGATATGTTCAGAGCAATCAGTTGCACAAGCATTTATTTCGAAACTAAAATATTTAATTATCTAAATACAAATTCAATATCAAGAAAGTCATTTTTAGGATAATTTGTTACTTATGTAGCTAAATTTGTAAATAAATAAATAGATTATATTTAAAACTTTAATTAAATAATAGTAGATAGGGTGATGTATGTATTAATTGGTACTTAAAAAGTTGTTGAATTTGATTTAGATAAAACACCAGAATCTTAAGACTGTCCATGCAAGCTTACTTCCTTGTTCACATATTTGTTACCATTTGAAATAAAGAGATTGTTTAAATGAAGAAACTTTGTCACTATTTGTAGATAAAGATATGTATTCAATAATTAATTGTGTCAAATCACTGAACAAGTACCTAGTTAAAGATTAAGTATCTATGACAGTGCAAAATAAAATAGAATAGTAGGTAATAGATATTGACGATTCAGATTGTTAAAATATTGTTCCATAACAATATACAAGTTTAGATTTAACTCCATAAGAGTTATAACTTATTTAAATATATAGGAAATAAACTGAATACAGTTATGGGAGGTGGAATTGCTTTTTCTTGTTTACTATGTGAGTAATTATATATTAAAATATTTTGCCACTTCTAATGCGGATGACAAATTCCAATAAATAATCTCAAGTTGGAGATTATTCATGAACTACTCATTAACACAAGAGGGCCAAAAATATGATTTCGATCGTATTAGACCATAATCGACTATTCAAAGTCGGTATTTAATATTCCAAAAAGGAAAAATAGAAATTACCACATGCAATAAAAGGACGGCAATGACAAAAATAAACGCGGTAGAAGATGTTTAGGGAAGGTCAACTAATTCACTTAACAAACTTAGGCAGTTCTGAAGCGTTTGTATTCTCTTCATTTCTGGGTCCAACGGATGAATTCATAAAATATTGTACCAATCTGAACTAGTTATATCACTTGTTTAAGATGTCCCTGTGTAATTTCTACGTTTTAGTCAACAAAACTAATTTATGAAAGATTTTATCTCGAAAATATATGGTAGTTAAGCCTGATTGGAGAAAAGAATAAGAGGATCCAATGATTGGTATACGGACGCAATATGTAATTTATAACTAGTAGCGCAAGCACTGGACCTGCAGAGGACCTCGGTGTTCATCTTCAACTGGGTCAATCTGAACGATTTTAGGTATTTCTTAATCACGAAAAACAATGGAGGACTTTTTCTTTCAATCTCAACCGGGAGCTCAAGATGAAGTATTGGTACTTCGCTTAATTAGAATTATAATTCAGGTAGTTACAGTCGCTTTCATTCTCAATATTCAAATAATGAATGCATTTTTGTTTC
Source organism: Hexamita inflata (assembly GCA_963988835.1). NCBI lineage: Eukaryota > Fornicata > Diplomonadida > Hexamitidae > Hexamita > Hexamita inflata. The sequence goes on along the minus strand of CAXDID010000153.1, from coordinate 60,656 downwards.
TTGAAGAATGGAATCAAGTGGGTTAGTCGGGCCCAGCATTAAATAATATATTGATGCTACTCTAAAACAACAGTTATTTTACTTATGATCTTCCACTTCCATTTCATAATGAGAAATCAATTTTCTTGATTGTTAAATTATACAACGTTAGGTAAAGTTGAAACTTATTATTGAAGTATATACAGAGTTATATACGTTAATTATTGTAGCACAGCTATCCAAGGCTCAACCAGGCCTTGATGTGATTGAAGCACTTTACAAATCAATAGTAAATAGAGTTAATGAGTGTATTGATGAGGAGGGAGAACACACTCATTATTGAGCCGGGCAGTGATATAAGTAAGATTCAAATAATAAACTTCATTCTTCTTCCTAATTCAAAAAAGCATTTCGAGGGCCCACCACTGTAACATTAATTTGATATAGATTAATTTATGAAAATGTATGAAAAAATATGAATTTATACTTGAAGTAAAATTCAAAAAATGTATCTGCTAACTTTAAACGATGGAAAATATATGGAAAGTGAAATTTAGATCATATTATATATTAAAAACCGGCAACCTAACTCACATATCCATCATGCATCATGTAAAGTTCTATGTATGATCTAACATTTTTTAATATCAAGTAACTATTTTACTTTATCTTATGCTATGCAATGTAAACATATATACGGGATATATAAGTTAATAATTCAATATATCTCACTCTTCGAGCCCCCACATGATCAATACAGCTTTCCCGTACAGCAAAGTGTCAAATTTTACATCTTCTACCATGCTTCCATATTTTTTATACGCTGTTCTGATCAGCCCCTTCTTGTACCGGTCTGAGAACAACAAAGTGCACAAGCACAATTACTGGTCCATAGTTCCGATTCCTTCTATGAATCTGTTAATAAGCCGCGCGACGGCCGTGACCGGATTTATGAGCCAGTCGTTCATGAGCAGAAACGCATATTCTGTGTTCCCGAAGAATTCCTTCTTCAAAACCCCTTCGAAATTTTCGTATTCTTCTTGGTACCTTTATATTACCTCTCTGTAGCAGTGTGGCTCAACTTTACAGAGCAGGTTTATGAAGCAGGCCGAGTCTGCGAGCATCGCGTTCGCGGCTTTGTCAATTCTGTCGGCCATTTCGTTCACGTCCACTTCCATTTCGTTTTTGTTCCTCAGTTTACATCTGATTAATTTGGCCCAGTTTTGGGTGTTTGTCTCCTAGTGCACCCGTTGTGAGAGGTTCTCGCTGAATAATTCGGTGTATTTCTCGGCTATTTATTGTTAGTCGGATGATTAGAGGAGGATGAGCCAGATGAGCTCGTGCTCGTTCGTGCCGAGGCCGTCCATGGCGTTGTGGATGGATTTGGCCCAAAGGGTTATTCTGTCCTCAAAATAGTTAACCGCTAAATAATTGAGCAAAAGCGGGAAGTGGGCGAGGTCGGCGGCTAAATCGCCGTATTTAACTGAGTACTCGCGGTTTATCTGCTGGCGCTCACTCAGATCAAAATGAGTCATTACCCTGAAATACTCCAAACTGGGCTTCTTAGAAGATAAATCCACGTTCAAATCGGTCACGGCCTGCCCAATCGTAGTTCGCACATACGGAGTCTCAGGAGCACATCCCATTTGAAGTGGAGAAAATAGATAAACACGAGAAAATTAATTAAAATATCAATTTAGATTATATTCATGTATAATAAATTGTGGTTGCTACTACATTACCTCGAATGCAGACCACCACCCCTATTACGAGGGTCTATAATTGAGAGCAAATCTGGTTGAATTGTATTCAAGTCACTTGATTACCTTAAGAAATACACATCTTGTTCAACAAAATTAGTACTATAGAGTAAATACAAATAAATCTCAACTTGAGATTTATATTTATATTTATACCTTGAGATTCTCAAGCACATCCCATTTGAAGTATTATCATCAATATCCTTTGTCAACGTAACAATGTATACTAGTTATTTTACTATGGCCAAGTAAAAATAATATATATTGTTAAAATATTAATTTAGATTTTTATCAATAACCTATGCATTATCCATAGTATTCTACTCAATAAGAATCCCATACGCCGCTGATAGAATACAAGAAATAATAATAATGTACTTTTACACTATTTTAGTTATATTCAAATTTTACAAGGTTGAAGAACTGTGAATTGCCAGTAATATATGAAACTACATATTAGTATAATAACAATAAAAGTATCTTTAAGTTTTTGTCCAGCTCATATTTTAAAGATCATATTTTTAAAGCTTAAAAAGTGAAATTTAGTAAATTTCGCAATATGCGAATATTCTATTTGTAAAACAGTTAATAACGAACTCAACACTAGATCTATAATTAGATCTAATAACGTGACTCACTCAACAGCAACAATACAACTAAACGCAATAAATAAATACTAGTTATTTTTAGGGTTGTTATTTATACGGCATATACGGAAAATATCGTTTTTCCGTATGAAAATGATACGGAATAATACGCAGACACACCGTATAAAATAATATTTATCCGTATAAATTCTTGTGAAATAGATCATTTTTCAAAATAGTATTAAATTATTTTATCCTAATAATGTTATAATAATTATATTTACAGCAAATTACTTACATTAATATATGTTTCCTGCTCCACAATACATTACTAATCACTTAAAACCTAAATACAAATAAATATTTCTGATATCTCATGGAGTAAACTCTAGAGTCCTAAATTTTAGCATTAGTATTAGCATATAATTTGATGGCTCAAGTTTTAAATCATTTTATAGTGTAATATGATGATATTTAAGATAATTTTTAATATCGATATTATTAAAGTTATAAATGTAAATTCATGATTTAATGTATATTAATAATATTAACACATAATCGAGAATTATGGGATGGTTTCCAAAACAATCGTTTTTGGTATTTGAACTGAAAGTGGAAAATGTCCAGTTCGTGTTTATATGAGCCGCTAATTCAATTTTCCCACTTCACTTAATGTACAATAAACTACTTAATTTACATAACAGCTAACTACGTTTGGTATTTTAATACACATTACTGCCTAAAATACCGGAATAAGCCTTACTAGAGATTAAAACTTAACTCAATTGCATGTAAAAAAGAATTCTAAGCTATTTTTGATTTAGAGAATACTGATAAACAAAATACTCAACTTTCCTCATTATTTCCAAATTTTTAATGTCAAATACGTTAAAATACGTTCATTTTGTTTACACAACTATTGAAAACAGATGATATTCATATAGTAGTATTAACTCGGTAAGGATCATAGATATGCAGCAAAATTAATTCACTCGTATTGCACAATCAATATGTTCGACTTGAGTCTCTGTAATATTAAATTTATCTTCAAGATTAAATAATTCCAGCCTCAGAAAGGACCAAAAGTAAATGCTGTTTGTGCTTTAAGAATGAATTATCGCATCATTGTAATAATTGGAAGTAGTATTATTGTAATAAGTGTAACTATACTCATTCTGCTTATTGCTTCTATATGCTAATGGAGTGAAATCAATTTAAAATGTGTCTAACTTAATAATATTCATAAAATATCAAATTATAACACTTCACACGCAAATGAGAATTGATAAATTCGACCTTTCAAAATCGTTTCTTGCGTGTCTAGAGGTCAGGTTGCGGCCTATACATGAAATATGGCTGTGAACATAAATCAGAAAACCGCGAAGTCATAATTATTTCAAAAACGGGCACCCTCAAAATTCGGGTGTGTGTTAATACAGTGACATGTGTTGGGCACCTTGTTGTAATGTAAGCCACCAACTTTGATGAAATATTGACATTTTTATATTGTTAAATAATATTCCCGAAAAATTTAATCAAAAATATTCAACCACTTCCTTTCTTTTGATGAGACAGGATGAGTTGATCCACAATGAAACGGAATAGTTTGAACAAGCCTGATTGCTTTTTAGATGATAATAAAACACACTAATTATCACTGATAACGCTCTCACTACACCAGGCCTGATAATACTCAACAAATCTCTCAACTTTCACAAGTAGCTTTCAGATGCATTCCATCAGATCATTTTCCTTCGTTGATTCGTCACTATGAAGTGAATCTGGAGTTATCTGAGAGAATTAATCACTGTTGCTGTTGTTCAAAAGGCAGTCGTCATACAGCTGTTTCCAAATTAACAGCTGTGGGTGGCATGATTTCGTAAAGCTTCGATTGCTATGTCCCCAACTCATAGCTTCACTTTCTACCCCTTCTTAAAAATCGATAAATGAACTTGTCGTCCGAATCCACCTTCACAACTTGAGCCAAACACAAGTCAAAGCTCCAAGATTGAATCAGAGAAAAGATCTTAACAGTATCCAAGACATTTTGATGGTTTTGGAACACTTTTAAGAAAAAGCTGATTTTTAATCTCTTCAAGCCCTTCAGAATTCTTCAATTTAAATTTGAATTGAGCCTATAATGCGTAAATTAGTCTTCAAAATCGTCTAGACTGCAGTTATAACTAGTTTAGTAATGACTGGAGTTGCTGAACGAAGCTTCATTATTTGACCAAATTCATATTTACTTCTGAATTAAGAGCTGAAGATAAAGAGGTTGTTCACAACGTGTGGTAGTTGATACCGACTAGTAAAGTAACTGGTCACGAAATTCTGCCAGGCCACAGGATTCATGTCTGATCACTACTATCGCTTGAAGAATTTTAATGTTCAAACTTTCATTTGTTGACCCTTTGCCGTCTTCACAATCTGTCTTCACCTATTATACTCAGTTTAAACGCATGATATTTCGAAAAAATTAAATAAGAGTTCCATGAGATTCAAAATTAGCAAAAACAAACATTTATCTTGCAGTTAATATTTAATTATCAACCAGAGCTGTGAAGCTCATTTAGCTAGCGATTCTATTTAAAGGAGTGAGAATTACCAATATTATTTTTTAAATTAAATAGATACATATTCCACCTCAATACACATGTATACAGTGTAACACACACGCTAAATAATATTTTATTCAATTTTTATAACAAAAATCTAAAATATTAAAATTTAAATCTAAAATATTTACTAATGGATATTTTGAATAAATTACTTCATGAAATAATATTTAAATTGCAGTTAAGAATGTATTATTGTTTTTCGTCGTACAAAAATATTTTTAAATCGATTATGACCCAATTATTTTAACTTTTACTGTATTTAATATTTTTAGGAACTTTTTGATCTAATTTAAAGCTAAATACTCTTATTTTCTGATATTTACGTATAAATTCTGAATATGCATGAATTTTTATCGTTAAAAATTCTATATTTTAAAGTGGAGTATTATAGTATTATGTTTTAATTGTAATAATATTGAGACAATATAACATTTCCACTCACTTTTATGAAAATATAGTGTAATATATACGGGAAAAATCGCTATTCCGTATTTGGTATCCATACGTATGATTTCTGTTTTGCCGTATCTTTCCGTATAAATAACAACCCTAGTTATTTTACTATAGCCAAGTAAAAATATATATCTAATAAAAAATATATATCTAAGTGATTCTGCTTCCTCATTTATGTAACAGCTTTAATGTATAGTTCTATATATGATTTAATATCTTTTTAATATCAAGTAACTATTCTACTTTATCTACAGTAATCGAGTTGGACCGAGATCAGAAGGCGTGTTGAAATTTATTGAATGAATTTGTTTTACCTTCGCGAATAATAAAGTAAAATTTTATTTAAATTATGCATCACACTCAAAAATTTACAAGAACAGGGGTGGTGGTCTGCATTCAAGGTAATGTAGTAATTGAAAATAATTTTTTTCGAAAATACATTCTGTGGAGTTTTAAATTAAACCACTACAATTAAATTACTACATAACCTTGCTTGTAAGGGAGGTGCTAACTTGCTTATAAGGGAGTTACTGATTTCAACTCCCTTATAAGCAAAAATGTATCCAAAATGTATCTTTGGAAAATGTCGAATTTGAATGATTTATGGTCAAAAAACGAGGTTAAAAACTATGGTATTTGCCACTTGATTATAAGGGAGTTTTGCATGATGGAACTCCCTTATAAGTGAGTTGACCTACACCCTTATAAGCGAAATAGCACCTCCCTTACAAGCAAGGTAATGTAGTATCTGATTGCTACACAACACTAATTAGTTACCTAAATTTTATAAACTAAGAAAATATAATAGTGATCATATTTTTGCTGCACTTAACAGCTCTTATTGATTCTGTATAAAAGTAGTACACTTTATTGGTATAGTCACAGTAATCGAGTTGGGACGGAGATCAGAAGGCGTGTTGAAATTAATTGAATGAACACTAAATGAAATTATAGTTGAAGCCACAACTAGTTGGTGCACTAAGCAGCTTGGGATTCTTTGTAAAATTATATATTTCAATATAAATTTAAGTAGTTGCTTTGAAAAAATAGTTTGTAAAAGACGCTTCATTATTTTCAACTTTTAATCAGCACACAACTTTAACTTGATGGAAACTTGCACATCGCTAGCATGTTGACTCGATTTCTTGTGCGATACATTGAACGATGATTTGAGTTTCGAGTGTTTCATAATTTCATTAGTAGATTAGTGTAAGAAACGGGATTAAATACAATAGTAAAAATTGAAGTAGCGGCTGCGGCAATCCAGGTTTTTTTGAAGATATTTACTGAAATAATAAATGGCGTCTCGTCAAGTTTTGACTTAGTTAATTTGTTTCAACAACCAACAAATATCAAATAATTGAAAATAATTTTTTTCGGAAATACATTCTGTGGAGTTTTAAATTAAACTACTACAATTAAATTATCTGATTGCTTCACAACACTAATTAGTTATCTAAATTTCATAAGCTAAGAAAACATAATAGTGATCATATTTTAGCTGCACTTAACAGCTCATATTGATTCTGTATAGAAGTAGTACAGTTTATTGGTATAGTCTTACATTAACTATGGATACACGTAAAGGATTTACGCTTCTTACGTAATAATGCTCTAAGTTACAACTTCGACTTTTTGCCCCTTCTAATATCTACTAAAATACGATACTTAATCAAAACTATTTGGTCTCATATTAATATAAATATACTAAACAGTTTAATAATTTTTTAAGTTTCATTAAACTCCACTTCATCTTAAATTGTATTCATAGTGCTAAAGTATTGTAATATAAATAAGATTGAGAACTGACCGACTCAGAAATTAATTCAAAGAGACTTTGTGACCTAAAATTATTTAAATATTTGGTATTGTGTAAAAATATTATTATGATTAGAATCAAGGTTTCAAAATTCAATAATATGAGTACAATACATTTACTCCGATTGATACATATTAAGGAGCTTATTTAATACAAAATACATTTATTGCAGTTGAGACTTATTACAATCCTATCTCCTTCCTAGCATTTTACAAAATATTATAAAGTATAATTCTAAGAAATTAAACTTAAAGCATTTAATTAGTAGTTGAAGTTGATATAATTGTTCTTAAATATTTGTTTACATCGTTGAAGTTTAATGGTTCCGAAACCTCCTTTTAGACCACCAAAAATATTTTGTTGTTAATAATTAATGATGAGATATTTACCAATACTTTATAAATGAAATAATGACCTCATAACAATAACAATTCGAAATTAAATTCAGCAATTACAAACTTCGTTGTCGTGTTTTCGAATTCAAAAATTTGTAGGTAAAGTGTGATAACTCAGCAATTCGAATCGACAAGAACGTCTAGTTCTCACCAGCGATTTTTAAACATCTAAAATGATTCCTAGAAGAAATATATGAATGATCGCGGAAATGTCTTTTTAACATTTTTTCAAAAGCAAACTAATTTGAGAAGATTTTGAAATAAGAAAAATTATTATATTTGTAGTTTCTTTATTTGGCATCATATATGAAAATAAGTCTGGATTGCCGCAGCATGAGAACCAGTATTTAAGCTACTTTTGTGCATTTATTTACTTTAAAGAAATATTAGAAATTGTAAATTTTAATCTTTTCTCCAAATATAAAGCGATTGAATCAATACAAGTCAAGTATGTTAGATAACCGTATCACTTGTATTAATATACTAATAAAATGTTCGCTAATGATACGGGAATCAAGATAAGGCCAAAATCAGGTAGAAAAAATGGAGTGTAAAGGAAACTTAAAAATGAAGTTATTTTACTTTAATATTTCGAAGGGTATGTAATGCATTATATTAAAATTTCACTCCTGGATTCCAAAATAAGTTCAGAAATATTACTGTGGATAACATGAATTTGATCGTTATTTCTATGATTTTGAAATGTAGTAGTTATATAAAATAAAAAATAGTATGACTAATTAGAAAGGATATAAAGTTGAATTAGTAGAGCCTAAATATACTGGAGCTTATTTGTACTATAATTGCTTTAGTATTTTGAATGATCGAGTTAAGGTATCTGTTATATAATTATAAGATGCTTGTATATGAGTTTTATTTTTTTGTATGTATGTCGATATAAGTTTTAAATGATCCTAATAAGGGTATTATAAAATGTGATAAATTGATAAATGGCTTGTAGACTATAAATTTTAATTAGATGACCAATTAAATATAGTTCGATAATTATAGTGTTAATGATACTTATTATATAGATACAAGTACAGGAAAGACAAATATGCTGTTTGATATTAATTAGTTAGAAGGAATGAAACTTAAAGATTTTACTATAACAAATTTAAGTAGTGATATAGTAGAAGTATAGCAAATATGTTCGGTAGGTAAAATACTTGAATTTGAGGGAAACTGATATAGTCATATAACAATCATATATAAAAAAGATTTTTTATGTTTGGATTTTATACCACCTCCAATATTCGCCAAATTACCAAAATTTTATAATTTGAACATGGTTCGAGATATAAATTCATATTGTTGGGATAATGATTGTCTTAGGCCAGAACATCTATGATCAGTAATCTTGCAAAAACAAATTACCAACGTGAGCTGCACAGCTTAATAATACAGGATGAATTGAGCTGACCAACTAAGTATTTCTTATTTAGTCGAACTCTTGATTCTTAACCAAGCCGTTTAGTAGTTAGTGGGCCTTTATTCCGCAACTAGCTGAGTCACAAGCAATAGCAACAACAAAGATATTGAAATTATTATTTTCAAGATCTTCAATTATTTCTTTCATCTTAGATGCTAACCAAAAGTCGTCTTGTCTTTCTGAAGTATATTCAATTTCTAAAAAATGCGTTTTTTGTTCTGTTTGAAGCATAAATTTTATTCCTTTAAAGGAGTTAATTGATTAGTTATCGATCAGATTTGGTGCTAAAGTTGTCGTGAAAACACTTTAAAAGCAATGTTTAAACATTTTCTTATTTCCATTTTCCAAAAAAAATTTAAAATTTGACATTAACAGTTATGACAGAAAAATATTAAAAATCTGGCAATTTGCCAGATTCTAAAAATAGCCTGCCAGATTTCAATATAAACAAAAATGCCTCTTAGTTTCGGTTATATTTCAGCCATTTTTAGGACTCGGTCAAACCCAAATGAAATTTATGTTGTTGGTATATATTGTCATCTTAAATTAAATAATGAAGATAAATTACCAATCCAAAATTCAGAGTTTCGAAAAATGGAATCTTCCAGATAATCTGGATAACTTGTATATATGTTGAGTATTCTACTTAATAAGAATCCATAAGATAGGTCACAGATTACAAGAGATACAAATAATGCACTTTTACACTATTTTAGCTATATTTGAAGATTTAACAAGGTTGAAGAATGGAGTATAATCAATAATGTATGCAACTAAATATAAGTACAAGAACAATGCAAGCCTCTTCAGTTTTTGGTCTAGCTTAAATTATATAGCTTAAAAAGTACAATTTAGCAAATATTGCAATATGCGATATTGTAGTAAACCCTATTATCAATCCAGTGCGAATATCTCTTTCGGATGGAGTGGAAGTATCAGCAAAATTTCATATCTCCAAAAATGTTTTTAATTTGGTAAACGCAAGCTTATAGTCTAAGCCGTGAATGTTATTTGAAAATGTTTATAGTCACTCCTCAATTATCAGAAAATATCTCAGATTTTCACTGATTGTTTGAATTACTATTTTGTACTATTATATAATATAGATCTGAATAATAATATCAGAACACTCCAAACTACTCTTCTTGTTGGTGACAAATTTATAATTTGAGATAAATAGATTATTTTCAACTATTCATTTTCCTTTATCTGTTTACGTAATAAATGCTAATCGGCAGGTTGTAATTGTACCGTATTGGAATTCAAATCGTGCAAATGTTAAAGAATGAATAATTTATCAGATTAATTTATGTTTATATAAGCGGCCTATCATATAAGTTAAATATGGCTGCGATTCTGTGAATCATATTTTTAAATTAATTATTATTAACTCAGATTTAGCATTACTAAATTTTCATTAATGAAGTGATTAAAATATGTTAATTTTCAAATAATATAAAGAAATAAATTCTTAAAATTTCTATTTATAGACACGCACATGAAATCTCAACACAGATTAAAGCTGGGAGTGTCTCTAATAAAAGCAGTTAAAATATTGTCAAAATTATCATTCTGCTAGCGTTTCATATTTCTTGCTCGCATACTGACGCTTAAATGATACAAAAATTATAAATCTCAAAATTTCATCCAGACAGACTTCCTAAAATTCTTCTATTATCTGCTTTTACTTAGTTTGTTTAAGTTTATAAGTCAGATATTTCAAACCCGGTGATCTAAATTTGTCCTATCTGAATAAATATTCAAATATTGATCAGATGCAAAAATTGTTATGATTCCCAGTGTATCTCTGGATGTGCACCAACAATTGGGATTGAGTTCCAAAGCGTCCGCTTCAACCTTCAGAATTTGAGATTTCTAATTTTACAAGAAATTCAGTTTGCATTCTTATGACAAACTGTTGATTACCAACATATAATTTTATCTGGTTAGCTTTGTATTTCGTCAGTGACTCTGCAGCTACCTAATTTTACCCGTAACTCTTAAATGTTAAGATATCATGCATGTAAATTGCTCAGAATTAAACTTTCGATGTCTAATTGAGTATTTCAACCATCAAATCGAGTGTTCAGTTTTTCAATGATATACTGTTCATAAGAAGTTATGCGAATTCTATTACTCGTCATCTGTGGTGTGGTGCTCTGGCTCTATTTCCGCCATGGTGACACCCACAGTGTTTTAAATCGATATTTTAAAGTATTAAAATGTGTGCTTTAGCTCATTTTTGAACCCCCTAGATTTTAAGAGATATAATTCTTTCCATCCACAAATGCATTTCCATTCTATCCAATCCAGTGCCCCACAAATGCATTTCCTCAATAATTTCCTCAATATAAATGTAGGCCATTGAACTCAATGTTGCTGAACTGATAGCTCTACGTAAAAAGTAAGACGTTTACCTGTGGAAGAACGAGAAAACACATTCAATTGAGGCAGAGCTACTTGCTAAGATAGCTACCTAAGCTAAATAATCCATAATTTGTGAATTGTTTTACCATATATATCCCACTCACTTAACTTTCGTTTATACTAGTTCGGTCTTCTGTACAGGAACTGTAAGTTCACGAAGAGTTTTACCATATATAATTTTAATTTTTAATATTAAGTTAAAATTAAATATTATAGTATTTCCAATTAAATGTTAACATTTCCGCTCCCAATCAGTAATCATGAAGCCAAATCATGTAATCAGAAGTTAAGAAGACCTGCTGAATCACTTTGGCTCCTCCAAAAAACTTGAAATACTTGGTTTACAGCAAATGGAGAATCTTTTGTGTTTGAATGTTCAACCAGAAGTTTGGGAAGATGCTTCAAATAAGAATTTGCTTTCCTTTAGTTAAGAATTCGTATAAAAAACTACAATAATTACATTGAATAGTAGAAAGATATAACATATCTATCTAATTTCTTTCCTCACTAACCTAACTGATCTAGACCTCTCATATAATAATATATCTGACATTTCTAGCATTTCCAAGCTCAAAAACCTAAAGAAACTTTATTTAGGAAGAAATAAAATCGGAGATATTTCAGCACTGTAATCTCTTACTGATTTGATATTTCTAGATTTAATTGAAAATAAGTTAACTTCCTACACTCTAGCTTTGCCGAATTTAGTAGAATTAGCACTCGGTTGTAACAAACTAGAAGACAAATCTGGGTTATAACATTCTTCAAAATTACAGAGATTAAATTTGAATAAAACAGAAACCACAGATCTACGAACTATTCCTACTCAGCTATTCGGTTTAAAAGAATTGACTTTATAGTAGAACAATCTTATAGAAATTGTATATCTTTCTAACTTCGTAGATTTGTAAATATTAGATTTAAGTTATAATTTATAACTTTAGAATATAGGGCTTCTTTAATTCTGCACTTAATTGACAAAATTAAGTATCATTACAACAAGTATTTCTGACATATGGTCCCTTCAATTTATGAAAAATCTAAAAGGATTAAATATGGCTAATACGAAAGTTGTTGATTTGCATCCATTATAGTACTTATATAAACTTGTAGAAATATATACATATTATGCATGCATAATAGATGTTTCTCCTTTATCGAAGTTAACTTAATTAAAAACCTTGACTTTAAATAATAACAAAATTATTAATGCAGAAACACTTAAACACCACAAGAATTTTACAAAATATGACTTCTCAAATCAAAAAGTCCCAAAACCAGACGAGCTCACGTTCTACAGCAAAATACTCTCGGTTCGCAGTTCTCACAAGCAAATAAGAAAAATCTAAGCTGAGAACAGAGTCTCAAAGTTCAGAGAGTCAATTACTCGCCAGAAAGAAGATATCAAATCTAAAATAAACGAACAGATCCGTGCTGTGAATTAAAAGATTGAAATATGGGCGCAGTTTATTCAGAACTCCATCGCTGATCAATGAAATAAATTTGATAAATATATTTATGATTAGAGACTGATAAGATGATCAAGGGTATAACAATACAATCAGGGTATAATCTAATAATTCATATTATATTCAACTATCATTTACTTATCTTTGACATCTTTTTAGTATCAAGCAACTATTTTATATCATACGGTATGTAAAGTAAACATATAAATGTAATATTAATAATGAACTCACAAATCATGTCTTTTAAATCGCGTCCAACGAATTCTCTTATTGTGTCATCTGTACATAAACTATTGTGAATCGTTCGAATCATAGCCCAGCTTATCCGATTTATATATGTAGCTCTTCTTAATAAAGCGTTATTGACATGAAAATAATTAAAGTTTTAGATGTCGAATTTAAATTTTCAGTAATAACTTATTTCTAGCAACTATTTCTCTGGCAAACAATGGACATTTATCCTATCTATTAAGCCCTTATAAAGATCAATTGCATAGAATTCGACGATTCACAATCTAACTGGCCAGAGTGTGTAGATAATACACTGAAAATATCATTGACTAACCTGATCATACAGACCTTATCAACTCTGTCAACTTCTTTCGGAGGCTTGAGAGATAAATAAAACACAAATGGATCAAATGAATGTTGACACTCCACCATTAGAACTACCACCTGACGACCCCTTAGTTTAGAACGCCACTCTGTAGTAAAAACAAAAAACAAAAATTAATTACTGGGTTCGACACAGACGCGCATGTACCAGATATAATTGACTTCGTCAATAAATAAGACACGCACATCATGCTAACACCAATGGTTTATGTATCTTATCAAGATCTTCCTCCAACTTCGGAGAAGTCACCATCAATCTATTAATAGAACAACCGCTTCGCGGTGGTCTGCGGGTCTTGCCAGGCGCTCCGCAGAACTCCGCTTGCGCCAAAGGCGCCTGGCGACCCTTGAAGTCCAGGGGCCCCTCGACCTCCTCCTCCTGGGAGAAATGGAGTGGGAGACATGGAGTGTGGTGACTAAATCGTCTTAAAACATGCTAAATGAGAGTATATATTTTTGCATTCTATTAATAGTGACCGGTCAGGCCGATCCAACTTCTAGTAATAACACTGTTAAACCTGTAAACCACCCACTCGAAGCGCATCATCATAATGAGGATGACTACGCGTGCATCGTCTTACTATCTGATTGTGTGATGGAAAACAAATCGTCAACAATAGATTAAATGAGTTGCCTGATCTTGACGAAGTAAACATCCCTCACAAATTACAGCATATCTAAGCAGATTGGATAAACTTTGGACATCTCATATACAGGAATGCATGGAGTAATAAATTCGACTGCAAATATGATACTTTCTGCCAACGCCACAACTTAGACAATCTTAGTAGAGTTTACAGTCCAAACAGATTAATAGTGACTTGATCATTTACTTATCTTTGACAACTTTTTAATGTCAGGCAACTATTTTATATCATATGGAATGTAAAGTAAATATATAAATGTAATATTAATATTACGTATACAGTATGTATAGATTATTGTGGCTGTTGTGCCATGTTGTTGCTATGTAGTTATTTCAATATAAGTTCTGCACTGGATCTTTTAAAATTATTTGTTTTATAATTATCATCATTATCATCATTAAATAAGTATTAAAATAAGTAGTTTTTGGTATATATTTATCTTTTTTTGTTGTTCTGTAGCAAATGTTTATACGCCACTCCTAATTCATAAATTATATGACTTGTGTAGATAATGAAATATAAAATTCGGTAGCTTATAATACCATCAATATAATAATTTCAGTGGTCCAGTTATCCTTTGTGATGTTTTGTTTTGTGTAATCTAAAAGGAGCAACGAATTTAGCGATAGGTCAACTCTTATTTGTTACAGCAGCTTCGCTCTTGGGTAGTTTATATTGATGTCGCTTTAAATTGGCGACTTTTTCGCCTCATAGAATTCGTCTTTAAGGAATCTTCTTCAGGTTTTGGAGGGTTCTTTTGGTTACGTGTTCAACTTTTCAATTCCAATTGTGTGTGCTTGTTAAACCATAGCTGATTTCATATCTCAGTTCTGCTTCAATACTTATTCGAAGAGGCTTTCGCGCAACTGGAATCTGGTATTTTTAGTTTCAGTTGGAGTTTCAATGGCGAATAACGCAGCCAAGATCATAACTGAACTTCTTATAATTAAAGACGTGAATATTTCCAGCTCTTAAACCGTTTTGGAGGTTCTTTATTTCGTGAATGTAATTTTGCTCTTCATTTTCTGTTTCGCTGCGTTCGCGTTCTCAATCGTTTTCTTCGTCGTTTACAAACAATTCGTTTATCAACAGCTGGAGAACGTTCAGACCCCGGCCATGACTGACTATAATTTTAAGCAGATGAAGCACTTGGCGGTAAGTGTGAGCGCTGCTGGAGGAATTTTGATGGTGAACATGGTCATACAAATGTTCATGAGCCAGGAAAACGAATAATGCCAGTGGGGACCAACAATTGTGAACTGGATATTGTCGGTCATGTTCACGCTATTCTTGATCACCATGTACGCACCACTCTGCAAAAAACAAGGTAACAAGATGCAAGAAGAAATTCAGGGCTTGCTTCAAGAGTGAATGATGAATATACAAATTTGTTAGTTGTGTTTTCAGAATTTTAATAATATACCACAAAACTAAAACTTCTGTCTTATAATATCGCTTTATGTAATTATTCATGATATAGATGTTAAAATCCACTTCACTCAAAATGGCTGCGTCAATAGAGTCGGATCCGTTATTCGCGAATTAGCAGTTTGTGCATGTGATGCAGGTTTTGTTTGAGTAGGACAATATGGTCTCTTTGCACGACTACAAGCAGTTGTACCGGTTGCTGCATTCCTCTTCTCTCTCGCTTGTGTATTGCGAGTGCATATCATTATAATTACTATTAGAATTATCGAATTCGAACTAAAAATTAACGGAAATCGTTTAGGAGCTCCGTTTGCTTGATTCAACGGCCGTTTAGACTCAGATAACCAAAATGCGCCCTCGTTCTCTCTCACTGTAGCCCAGACACGTGCAGTTGTTCCGTTCTCTCGCGTTTCGGTCAGTTTTTCTCACCACGAACTCGTTTTTGTTTGAGATGTTGCTTTCTCAGTTCACCATTTTCAAGTTTCAGACCACTGATTTGTTGCAACAGATTAATTAGAACGTTTCGCACTCGAGCGAGCTCACGAGGTCCCTTTTGCAGCTTTCGTGCCACTTCAGCCCGAGTTATCTAAAGTAATCTAAGAAGTACATGATTCAGCAGGATGGGTCGTTCAAAAACGAGCCGTTTGAAGCCGTTTTCGCCCAGAAAACGGAAAACGGGCAAATAACAGTCCAACAAACCGAATAAAAACTACTCGGAGCAAACGCCGTTGAGAGGAAAATATTCGGGTTCCTGGGCCTACTTTGCATTATCAGGCTGTAACAGTTACCAGTTGTCGGTCAAATAGTTGGAATTTTAGAGTTCGCCCGGAATAATTTACTTAATAGTTTGCCAACGAGAGAAATCATTGGAGCTGCGCTGGTCCAAGCACTCAGTAATAACTGCTCATTAAATAAAGATCTAGTTCAGAACACATTCTTATTAGCACAAAAGCTGCTCATGGACCTGCAAACACAGCCAATCGGAATCAAAATTATCAACATCCTAAAATAAGCATCTGTTGAAGGAGAAATTTACAATATAGCTGATGGGAAGAAAAATAAAGCACTCATCGTGCTGGACGAATACGACTACTTCGCCACAGAAATAAAAGCACAAATCGAAAGCTGCCCAGACCCACAAGGACTCAACTACTACCTAATCCCAGTAGTTACCGATAAAAACTTCGCAAACACCATGACAGAAATATTCAAATAATAAGTATTCGGAGACGAAATAACCGCACCAATTCCTGAAAAGAAAGAAGAAAACAGCGAATCAGTCGAACCACAGAAACCAACATCCGACAATAAAATTATAATCATTGGCGCATACAGCACATTTTCAAACACACTAAAAGTGCTTGAAGATCTTGAAATTACACCAAACTTCCAATTTATAGCTCAGAATTACAATGGAGCTAATTAGCTCATGTAGTCCTTCGCTGCTTATAATTCATAATAATTCCCAGTCATATCTGGTAATCCAAAAGATATCATCACTCTTAGCATTATACAGAAAATATAATAGTAGTGCGAACCAGGACAATACATATAAAACCCGTTTTTACAAACAATCAACTTTTTAAATATTATTAAGACTACCTAGATAAAATAACTATTTTAATTGACAATGAATGTTGCTGGGTCAAAAATACAAGTAAATCCTCTCAATAAAATTCAATGTTGGCCTAACTGCAAAACTTCAGTGACAGCTATCGTAAACGGAACATAATAACTTGCAGATCAAGTAATAACTGAATTAGCAGTAACTATGGTTGACGATAGAGTTCAGGTAGGATTCTCAAATGTAATGTTTTAATGTTAATCGTATCTAATTAATTTTGAAAAAAGAATACCCGTTATAGTAGATGGAACAGAGTACAAAGACGTACTAACTTTAAGAATGGCATGTGACAGTCACTAAATAAGTACAATAGATGGAGACATTCTTATTTGAACTGAACGTGAGTTATTGTAATCAAAACTATATCAAATCATCAGTATTTCTAATATAAGGATTCAAAAATATTATAATTCGTGTTTTACTAATAATTATTGTTCTCATATTTGTGTTATTAGTCAATAATGTTACATTATTATACTATTGAACAAATGTATCCAAAAGACTTTATAGATTTACAATTAAAAATACTATATTTTCACATATATAACTGTTGTGTTCATTATTAACAAATGATTACAGGTATTTTTAAATTATAATACGGATTCATATCATGAACAACTTGCAATCATTTACCAATCAGTAAATCAATCATTTTCAAAAACGTTATATAGTAATAAATTATACACATGCACAAAAATAATTTCACTCCAAATGAACACAATTATATCAGAATAAACTGGACAATCATTGAAACCCAAGAATAGAAAAATCACATATATCGTTATTGGATTAATAATTATTTGTCTTACCACATTTGTGTCTATATTAGTGATATCTATGAATCATTAAATGTCGAAGTAGGTCAACTCAAGTAAAAAGTCAGATTTCTGTTACGGACCGATAGCTTTCATGCACGAGCAGGGAACTCGCATCCACTGGTGCACCAACGAAAAGGTCGAAAGCTAATTAACTGGTTATCCCTCAACTAATGATTCTTCTAAATCTCACTACCACAGTACCTTCGTAAATTCCACCAACTTTAACTATTCCCTTCCAGGCAGTGACGTTTAATACTCGTATTACTTGCCTGAAGTAATTAGGAAATTCGTGATTATGACTGATACGCATACAAACACGAAGTACACCTCAAAGTTAAATGAAATTGACTTTGATTTCATGTTACATAACGGGGATATGACGAACGATGGAACACTATAGGAACTTGCTACGGGTTTAGCTAACTGGCCCACGAAGCCCATGTTATTCGCAACCGGTAACCACGAATTCGATTTTACCAACTTTTAGCAGGTAACACAGCGTCCGCTCCATTATTACCAATAAATCAGAAACATTGGTGTCTTCGTGGTTTATACCCTTGATGATTAAGATAAAGACGCGTTCAATTTCTTGAACGATAACGCCCACCTAGCCGAAGACTCTGATCATGTGTTCATTATCACTCACAACCCAACTTATGCCACTGGTGGTCACGGCGCGATCTCCAAACTAAGTAAAAAGATGGAGAAGTTCGTGGACACCCATCAAAACCTCAATCTCAGGGCCGTTTTCAGCGGCCACAACCACGTTTTCACCGCCTTCAAGAGGAACGATCTTTTTTATTTCGTTAATGGAGTGGGAGGGGGCAACCTGAACGACGTTTACTCGAAGAAGAAAATGGGTGAAAGAGTGTGGAAAACGGAGGAGCTTCACGGACCACTTGAGGAGGTTAACGATTAAAGCTATGGGTACCAACATCACCTTGACAGCTACTCGAAGTATACGCGCACGGAAGTTTAGTTCGATGGAAACAGAATCACTTATAGCATACGCGATCTGGACTCTAATGAGGTGGTGCAAACGTACGAGTAGACGTTTTGAGTGAATGTACGATATATTTGATATAATTGATAAATCCATTTAGGAAGTATGAATTTTAACTGATATCTGTTTTTTCATTCATCCCTATTTTGTATAATTTCTCTCATTCAGACATACATGTATTTGCAAATATTAATTAGCTTTATAAATTATATACTTTGAGTTTATTTATCAAGTTAATTGATGAATAAACTCACTAACACGACTCACCAGCTTCTAGTTATTTAAAGATGGAAACAACATTTCTGGAAAACTGCAGGTGATTATTATTTAAATTCAATAAACATTAGGATATCTGCTCCTTCATAGGATTAACTCTGGCATTTATCTGTTTTCGCTGTCGACTCGTATTTTGAAGGAGAACCGTGGACGTATCAATTAT
This sequence comes from Hexamita inflata, assembly GCA_963988835.1. Classification (NCBI taxonomy): domain Eukaryota; phylum Fornicata; order Diplomonadida; family Hexamitidae; genus Hexamita; species Hexamita inflata. The sequence goes on along the minus strand of CAXDID010000153.1, from coordinate 41,143 downwards.
TTATATCTTTTTCTAAATTTTGAAATTATAATTTAAATTCTTGTATTAGTCTTCCATTTCATCTTCAATTTAAAACTGATCAAAGTTAGAATGTTACTATAATTGTGAGAAATTTATTATTCTGTTTTCTTTCAAATGTATTTCAAAAAATTTTAAAACACCACGTCTAAATCCCACGTCGTGGTGTGACGTGGGAAAAACTCGACGTGGGAAGTTGGATTACCCATCTCTAAATATTTATACATATAATATTAATATATGGTGTTAGTTACTATGTATATAGATGTAACAATAGGTTAAACACCACTTATTGTAGTAGTTGTTATTATCAGTAAAATATAAACACTCTAGGAATTGAACCCCCGAGCACAGGTACTTTATACCAAAGCACTAACTATTAAGCCATAAAGTCACAGAAAAGCTTATATTATTAATTTATAATAGTTAATTTTGCATTGTTAATGTTATGTAAAGTTATGATTAAGTGATGTTTGATTGCATAATATAGTTATATAATATATCTATAGCTGAATTATTAAATTATAAAGACACTTCATTTTTCACTCTGAAAATAAATGAACAAATGTGCAAATGTTCCACATATTTATAAACAAAACTACCTTGTGGTCATATGCTCAGTGTTATTCTTCATTTTTAACTTCTTAAACCTTCTAGCTCCTTTGAAAGCTTGGCATGTTTATATTTACCAGTTATTAATTCAGTATTATTTATAAATTTTTAATTAAAAACCATTTTTTATAGTTTTCTACATGAATAATGTAGAATAATGTATTTATATAATGTATTTATATTCCGATAATATTTTGTTCATGTACAGCTACTTTATAAGTTGCTAAAATTTAATATTTCGTTAGTGTTATAATCTAGAATAACATGAAGCTAAAACTAAGTTATGCAAATACAATTTATTATTAAGTTAATTAATAAAGCTGGGAACCGCAAGAACAATGAAGTTGCTACAAGTGATTGAAAATTTTGTATCTAATATTCGTGTGCCTCCAAAGGATTTCATATATAAGAACTCAAATAATAACGTTATGTTAAAATATGCTTCAACTTCTACATTGAACTCAATAACTTTTGGGTAATTCCAAAGTTGCAAAATTTAGGGGTAGTTGTACATAAAAACCAAGTGTGAAAGTATTTATTTGTTGGAAACGGTAATATTCAACACGAAGATTATTTCATAGCAATCAAAATTTGTGGGTTACTTGAAAGTATCTTAATTAGAGTATTATATTTGGTAATATTTTGGGTTTTGATACGTTCAACTCATAATTTATTGGTTGAAAAATTAGGGTGTTTGATAATAAGCGCATTGAATAATTGTATGTTACTAATTGGCTAATCGAAGTGGCAACTGAATCCCAAAACCCACTTTTGGCAAGCATTTATGCTCATAGAACGATTACTATAAAATTTAAATTGATATAACTTTTAGAGAAATCTCTAAGAACCTCACTTAAAGAGATATGATATAAAATAGTTACTTGTAAGCTGTCCCTTTTTGAAAAAACCGCGTACACATGCGGCACCAAAACCAAATTATAACGCGGCAATCAAATCAAAACGTAAATTTTCGTGGTTATTTCCGCGGTTTATTTAAAATCCGTTATACATAAATGGATGATTTATAATTGATTAACAAGTGTTTTACTGACATTAATCCTTACATTATTACTATTTCACTTAACATTATTACTAAATTCAGTTATATTCATTAATTATCATATTTATATGATAGTACATTATACATTACCTTTAATAATATATTATTAAACATATAATATACTTTAACTCATAAAATTATACTTAATTATGATTATATAGATGAAATTATAGTGAAATTATTTACGAATTTTTTTGAATAACTATACAATTAATAGTATATTTATTGGTATTTTAATTTCATTCATTCAGGTTTCAAGTATATTTTTGAATTCATTACTTTTATAATATTTTTGAATTTGAGCTAAAAGTCATTTTTCTAATGTGACAGTTAAGTCTAGTTGGTAGTATTTAGGTGTAACATACGTTTGGTCTCGGGTTCAACTCCAGGTATGTGCAACTTTTCAGCCAATGTGTAGCCTAAAAACATGTATTGCGCGAAAACCGGTTGAACCAGTTAAACCGGTTGAATTAATTTAATTCTATTAATTTAATTCTATATACTATGTTTATATAGTAAATTATTTCTAACCTCCTAGTTTCCATATAGTCGCCGACGCCCCCCAGTAGAGCTGGCAACGGTGCTGAAGGCCGGAAAGCTAGTTGTGATATGTCGTCAATCTCATTAAATCGAAGCTCATAGCTCTCGTCTAATAAATGATTATCAGGTACCTACCTAGACACAACTTTTCAGCCAAAACTAGGAAACCCCAAGAAAAAACGGCTAAAAACCGCGGTTCGGCCGAAATAGCTGCCACGTGTGGTGCCGCGGAAACCGCGTGTTTTGGGACAGCTTAGTTGCTTGATACTAAAAAGTTGTCAAAGATAAGTAAATGATAGTTGAATATAATATGAATTATTAGGTTATACCCTGATTGTATTGATATACCCTTAATCATCTTATCAGTCTCTAATCATAAATATATTTATCAAATTTATTTCATTGATCAGCGTTGGAGTTCTGAATGAACTGCGCCCATATTTCAATCTTTTAATTCACAGCACGGATCTGTTCGTATATTTTTAAGTTGATAAATTCTTTCTGGCGAGTCATTGACTCTCTGAACTTTGAGACTCTGTTCTCAGCTTAGATTTTTCTTATTTGCTTGTGAGAACTGCGAACCGAGAGTATTTTGTTGTAGAACGTGAGCTCATCTGGTATTGGGACTTTTTGATGTGAGAATTCATATTTTGAAAAATTCTTGTGGTGTTTAAGTGTTTCTGCATTAGTAATTTTGTTATTGCTAAAATTCAACTCTTTTAATTATGTTAACTTAGACAAAGGAGAAACATCTATTATGCATGCATAATATGTATATATTTCTACAAGTTTATATAAGTACTACAATGGATGCAAATCAACAACTTTCGTATTAGTCATGTATAATGCTTTTAGATTTTTCATAAATTGAAGGGGCCATATGTCAGAAATACTTGTTGCACAGATACTTAATTTTGTCAATTAAGTGCAGAATTAAAGAGGCCCTATATTCTAAAGTTATTTATTAAAACTTAAATCTAAATATTACAAATCTACGAAGTTAGAAAGATATGAAATTTCAGTAATATTGTTCCAATTTAATATTAATTCTTTCAAACTGAACGCCTGAGGAGGAATAGCTCGTAGATCTGTGGTTTCTGTTCCAGACAAATCTAAACTCTGTAATTTAGGAGAATGTTATAGCCCAGATTTGTCTTCTAGTTTGTTACGATTGAGTGTTAATTCTACTAAATCCGGTAAAGCTAGTGTGTAGGAAGTTAATTTATTTTTATATAAACTTAAGTGAGTTAAATAAAGAAGATATTAAAGTGCTGAAATATCTTCGATACTATTACTATTTAAATTGAGTGTCCTCAGGTTTTTGAGCTTGGAAATGCTGGAAATATCAGATATATTATTATCTTAGAGGTCTAGATCAATTAGGTTAGCGAGGAAAGAAATTAGATAGATATGTTCTATCTTTCTAATATCCAATGTTAATTTTGTAGTTTTTTATACGAATTCTTAACTAAAGGAAAGCAAATTCTTATTTAACGCATCTTCCCAAACTTCTGGTTGAACATTCAAACACAAAAGATTCTTCATTTGCTATAAATCACATATTTCCAGTTTTTAGGAGGAGCCAAAGTGTTTCAGCAGGTCTTCTTAACTTCTGATTACATGATTTGATTGCATGATTACTGATTGGAGCGGAAATGTTATAACATTTAATTGGAAATGCTATAATATTTAATTTTAAGTGAAAATAAATGAAGAATCGAATTGAACACATAATATACTACATATAAAGGTAAAGTACTAAACCATCAAGGAGGCTGAACTGCTGTCAAGGATCAGTATGGCCAAGGGCATGCCATCAATGAGGGTTGAAATAATAATATTGTATTTTCACCTATTATTAATATTCAATTATATATCAACTCACTTAATTAACGATTAGGCTCGGCGGTCAACGTTAGAGCTGAAGAGGCATTGCTGAAATACCAGCTTTGTTTAGTGTGGTCGATGATGGGTTCATTTGATCGCGCTTCTCGTTCCTCGCCGCATTCAAATTCCTGAGATGCGGCTCGGCCAAATCGGTTGCGGAAGATAAAATCTCCCGAATCAAAGTGCTGAGGAGCGGAAATGTTATAACATTTAATTATAAGTGAAAATAAATGTATAAAGGTAACCATCAAAGATGCTGTCAAGGATCAGTATGGCCAAGGGCATGCCATCAACGAGCCTTCAGGATTAGAAAGCAGTAACCGCTCCATGCTTCCTAAGAAACGCAGATGGTACGACGCAGGTGGATTCCCGAGGAGTTGCGCCTAACGTACATAGGTGTATCTAAAACTAATGATCATTCACGTGAACTTACAGTTCCTGTACAGAAGACTGAACTAGTATAAACGAAAGTTAAGTGGGATATATAAATTAATGGGATATATAAGTTAATAATTCAATATTTCTCAAAAGTTAAGTGAATGGGATACAGTTATGGGAGGTGGAATTGCTTTTTCTTGTTTACTATGTGAGTAATTATATATTAAAATATTTTGCCACTTCTAATGCGGATGACAAATTCCAATAAATAATCTCAAGTTGGAGATTATTCATGAACTACTCATTAACACAAGAGGGCCAAAAATATGATTTCGATCGTATTAGACCATAATCGACTATTCAAAGTCGGTATTTAATATTCCAAAAAGGAAAAATAGAAATTACCACATGCAATAAAAGGACGGCAATGACAAAAATAAACGCGGTAGAAGATGTTTAGGGAAGGTCAACTAATTCACTTAACAAACTTAGGCAGTTCTGAAGCGTTTGTATTCTCTTCATTTCTGGGTCCAACGGATGAATTCATAAAATATTGTACCAATCTGAACTAGTTATATCACTTGTTTAAGATGTCCCTGTGTAATTTCTACGTTTTAGTCAACAAAACTAATTTATGAAAGATTTTATCTCGAAAATATATGGTAGTTAAGCCTGATTGGAGAAAAGAATAAGAGGATCCAATGATTGGTATACGGACGCAATATGTAATTTATAACTAGTAGCGCAAGCACTGGACCTGCAGAGGACCTCGGTGTTCATCTTCAACTGGGTCAATCTGAACGATTTTAGGTATTTCTTAATCACGAAAAACAATGGAGGACTTTTTCTTTCAATCTCAACCGGGAGCTCAAGATGAAGTATTGGTACTTCGCTTAATTAGAATTATAATTCAGGTAGTTACAGTCGCTTTCATTCTCAATATTCAAATAATGAATGCATTTTTGTTTCTTGAAGAATGGAATCAAGTGGGTTAGTCGGGCCCAGCATTAAATAATATATTGATGCTACTCTAAAACAACAGTTATTTACTTATGATCTTCCACTTCCATTTCATAATGAGAAATCAATTTTCTTGATTGTTAAATTATACAACGTTAGGTAAAGTTGAAACTTATTATTGAAGTATATACAGAGTTATATACGTTAATTATTGTAGCACAGCTATCCAAGGCTCAACCAGGCCTTGATGTGATTGAAGCACTTTACAAATCAATAGTAAATAGAGTTAATGAGTGTATTGATGAGGAGGGAGAACACACTCATTATTGAGCCGGGCAGTGATATAAGTAAGATTCAAATAATAAACTTCATTCTTCTTCCTAATTCAAAAAAGCATTTCGAGGGCCCACCACTGTATATAGTAAATCTATATAGTAAACTACTACTTTAAAAGCAACATATTAAATTCCTCATATATTTAGTATTTATTTACCTCACTCTTTTGGTACATCTGAAAAACATCCACTCAATAATCAATTACTTCAATCACAAGAAACATTAAAAAAAGGATATTTTCATTTTAACGCGTTCTTTACTCCTGTACATAAAGGACTCTATATTTTCAGTGTTAATTATTTGAGATGTCATCAAATTATATCAATTCAGAAATGATAGTATTGTTTTATACACATGCGTAGCGGGGGTGGACATATCGACGTTTGATACTTTTATAAATATTTTATTACTACTCTCACAAATAGACAACGCTGCTTAATAATCCAGCTGATTATCTTTGGTTGTTTGCTAAATCTATATTCTATCAAAAAACTAGTATTTGGGGTTCTAACACAATTTACTAATCTTTGCTAGGTAAAACTCAATTAAACCAATGCAAATAAGCAATAGATTAATAAATTTGAGATTCAAGCAATTAATGATAGAGTTCTGAATATTAACCTAAGTTCAAGTAAATTTAAAACTTAACCAATAGCGTATTGGTGGTAGGCACTGTCGGAGGGAATTATAGTACAATCGAGCATGACGCTATAACAATTTCAAAATGTATTCTCAACTAAATTTTCTTACAGAATAATTTTGTCGATTTTTGCCCCAAGATATCAATAGCTTCCTGGCACTTAGATTGTTCTACGTTGGCTTTCAAACACCTTGATAGTTCAGAAATTGTTGGTATTTATAAACTAAGTTTTATGCAACTCAAAAACGGCAAATTAGTTCTAAACAAGATCTCTGATGTAAATAATACACTTCAAGCTTGCTTTTATATTGTTGTTGGAAAAGAGTTTGCATGTAGTGAAGTCATTTATCAATTTTTGTGAACTGGTGAGAATCTAGCAATGAGTTAGTTATAATAAATATAGTTTCCTCCTGTGTTGCCTACATTAGATTTAAGAGTTACAAAAAAATGTTGGAATTAGTGTCATTTTGTAAAAATTTGTGAGTTAAAAAATTAATTAACTAAAGCTTTCTAAAACTAGTAACAAAGAGAATAGTCAGTGTTTAGCTCTTGAATCAATCATTTGTGTTTAACGAATATATTTTTGACGCAATTAATCATGAAATAACACTTATGGATGATCTAAATCCAATTCTGAATTGACTTCATAAAGCCAGCGAGAGTCTGCGAGACTTGAGTTTTAACCTTTGTTAGACCCAAACAAGCATACTTCTGTGGTTCAAGCGAATTAACGCAACGACCGCACTTAACCACTGATAATGGCGAATACGAAAGCGTCTCTGTCACAGAGCGTCCAGTAGGACTATAGCCATCCAAATTTTGACAATAGCTTACTTTTGACAATAGTGGACAATAAGACAATAATTGTCATTTACTTTTCACAATAGAAAAAGCGTATTTAGATCATGGATTTTGATGCAAATTAATGGCTATTATTTACTATTTTTCTTCAATGGAGTGGTGCAAAATTGAAGCGCGGATATTTAATTTTTATGTATATATGTGTAAAATATTTCACTTTAACAATGAAATAATATTCACTATTGTCCTATACTTCATTGTATCCTATTGTCCCAGACATAGGAAACCCTTATTGTGCAATAAGAAAATGACAATGGATGGCTATAAGTAGGACCATTACAAGAATCTCTATTTCTCCATTACCAGAATCTCTATTTCTAAAACTACTATTTTGAATAAATGCAAAAATTTATCTCAAAATCGAGATAATCAAAAATAATATTTAATGGATATGGTGCGATATAATATTTTTCAATTTATTCTATTTAAGTGCATCCAACTAGAAATTCCGCAAATGGAATTTGGTTATTTGATATTTTCTTGCAATCAACAAGGCAATATCTATTCTCTAGTTCGATCCTGACTTTTATTATAATTACAAATACTTCAACAAAATAAGAAGCAAATAGTAACATCAAGCTGAATACACAGTTGAAAATATTCAATTATAATCACTTTCTCGCGGACGTCGGCCGTTACCTAAAAATATTATTTTCGTCTTTCTTCCACCGGTCCGTTTTGTAAATTTAGCAGCTCACTGGTCGGTGTAGATTATTGAATTGTTGTTGAATGTTCAGCTCGTTTTATTTCACTGGGGTGCTCGGAACTTTGTCAACTGTCCTCTCTGCTGTGTTAATGTGGAACTGTTTAGTTGACAGAGGTGGTTTTATGGTGTAACTGGCCGGGTCCGGTCCCGGTTTCTTGTTTATGGTCGTTACGCAGAGCGCTTATGACCAACAAGTGGCCTTATTCGTGTACCTGGGCGCCTCGTTCATCTTTCCGTACTTAATGGCCGGTTTGCGTTATATATCGTACTGGCCAGGGCTAATGTCGTACCTGTACGACGCTATCCGCTCCTTGTAGTGGTCAGAATTCAAACTCATCTCCATTTCCATCGAGTTGAACATCATCTAACGCACATTCAAATGCAACTCCTTACGCTGGAATTTCGGCTTGTCAATGTTGTACGAACCAGGACCTACAGTAGAACGCACATGACGCATATCAATCGGCATCCTGTCAGAACCAGATGCAACATACGCCCTGAAATAAGCCATTTAGAAGTGGAAATCTATTTATAATTTAAGATAGTATATACACAGGTAATCTATAAATTAATAAATGATGTCATATACTAATATACTCTTGAAATAGACTCTCATATAATCATTTTACAGCCTACAATGCAACTTACAACCATTCCATAAATTAAGAACGAAAGGAAGTTTAATCCAACTCCAGCACAACAAACTGCACAGCAATCAGCTCTAGCACATCCATAACAGCAACAACATTCAAGCCCAGATCCCAAGCAGGCGACACAAAAGCCGCAAAATGATTAACAGTGTTCGAATTGAGGAGCCTAACATCCACACACTATGTCAGAACATGATAATATCTTTACTTAAGGTACTACTGTTACTGTCATTTACTGTTGATTCAATGGCTAAATTTCATCTCCATGTAAAGTAACAGCTTCGAATGTCGGAACTTGCTAAAATTACTGTGGTTGTTAATATTAATTTTTCATTGCAATAGGGCTTTGATATGTCATTTATATAATTGGGGTGGATAATCTTATATTTAAATATTCATTATAAATGTTTAGATATCGAACATTTTCATTAGTTAATTTACAATAGTATACTGTTGGATAATTTGGATAAAATACATGAAATATTTAATTAATATGTTCTTAAATAGATGCAGTTAATACAAATTCTATATAATATAAATACACTCTAATTATTCTTAATCCTAAAGTTTAAATTTTAATAATAACATACATGTCTTGTTTATCGTTTTTATTCAACTAAGGCAAAATTTTTATATTAGTGTATAAAATGATGAATACTAGCTAACACATAAATAAAAACGATAACTGACCAGTAATAATCGTTTAGTATTTTATAATCATCTACTCATTTTTTTTATAAAATGCTACTGTTATCTCAGGTTTATTTGTGAGATCAATATTTGTAATATTGTACAATTATTAACATTGGAATGTAATCGAAATCAAAAGTTTTGATGAGTGTTCTGGTTCCAAATGTTATTTCAACCGTTAACGCGTTATTTTCCTCAATTGCAAATGCTGCTCAGTTTTAACTTATATTTAATAATTTAGGTCTTCTATTCTTAAAAATCACAAAATATTACTGTTTTAGAATATTAATTGTAGTTTAATACTCAGTTGTTGCATCAGTTTCCATTTATCTAGCTGCTATCAATGAATTAATAATTTATTTGAAGAATTTCTAAATATTTATGTTCATATTGCATTATTGTTATGGTTAGAATTATATTCATTTTTAGTGGAGTGGCGAGCTGTATATCATTTTTTGCCCCAATGTAATACTCATAAATATCATATTAGAATATTCAAAATCATGTCAAAATGAATGTCAATATTTAAAAAAAGACGCTAACAATTAATATTATAGCCGAAACAAGAATTTGTTATTTAGAGTGTAATTATATGTTATATATGTTATATATGTTATTCAGAGTGTAAGTTATCTCTTATTTTCATCTTTGTTGTAATTAGCTCTTGAAATGGAAACTGAGCCAATTCCTGAACCAATTATTCACAACCCTAACCTGGAAAACGGGCACGAACTTTGTACTTAATTATTGAATTAGTAGTTTGTCGTTTTAGTTGAGATGAGTCCACACCGAATTAATCCGTTTGTCAAACATCGTAAGTAATAATGTGTTCGGCAACATATGAAGTAACTCCTAATGATTGTAAGTAGAGGTTATTTTGATCCATCATGGTTATGAAGCCATTATTAATTACATAATTGCTCATTGATTGATACGCGTCTAACGTACCAACTAATTTGTAGTAATTCATTGTGGTCTGAGATATTTTAATTAACGGAGAGCTTGAACCCTATCAGTTGTGAAATATAATTTCTCCATTATTTTTTGGCAGCCTTAGTCACACCATTTGAAACTCACTGAATAAAATGATCTGAAATACCAGGTCTTGAAGAACAGACACAAAATGACACAAAGCATGTCGCGGACAGTTTTACCTGATTCGCTTGGTGGTGGTTAATTTTGATGCATTGCTTCATTTAATGAAGTTTATTAACTTGATATATGGGCCCCTTTTTAGATCTTATTAGTTTATTTGTTTTTGCAAATTCCTAATTTCGGGGCATATTGCAGGTGACGGATAAACAATTTCTTGGGGTTTAGCTGCGTTTATATCTTATTTAGTTCTTTCTTGTTAGATATTCAATTTGGAGCTTCTTCTTCTAGTGCCTTTGGTATATTATATATTTGGCAAATTTACTTGCACATTCAATAGTAAAGATAATATAATGTCGCCTAGAAACGCTATTTATTTAGTTAATTTATGAGTAAACTCACTAACACGACTCTCCAGCTTCTAGTTATTTAAAGATGGAAACAACATTTCTGGAAAATTGCAGGTGATTATTATTTAAATTCAATAAACATTAGGATATCTGCTCCTTCATAGGATTAACTCTGGCATTTATCTGTTTCCGCTGTTGACTTATATCTTGAAGGAGAACCGTAGATTAATCTATTCTCTATATCTTTAAATATATTTTTTATTCATTAATAGTAGGTTCATATTAATCGCTGAATTCAAACTTATAAAAGTTAGAATGATGCTCTAATAGTAATAAAGATGCAAAATTAGTTATTCTATTTGAGTTCAGATAAAGTTCTGTTAAATTCTTAAGTTAAAACAGTGGAATAATGTCATGTATTAAATTTTCATTTAATTCTAAGTATTCTAAGTTATTAAGTAGTCTCAAAACAGAAACATCATAAATTTAACAGCTGGATGAATCTAATTTTGTTAACTAAATTAAATATTATAATGGAGTTATATCAGCGAGACTGTTTTAAGACATATTCAGAATTTCTAAATTTGTTAATTTTCGTAAAGCAGTGAGATCTTTTATTCTATTATATGATATATCCAAACTAATGAGATTTACCAAATATTGAAGTGGAGTAATAGTTTCAATTATGTTACAAGAAACATCTAAAAACTTCAAATTTACAAGGGAACAAAAAGAATAATCAATAATTGTTTTAATTTCAAATTATTACGTTGGATTTTGTGAAGAAGTTTACTGTGAGATTAAACTACAACCCAAAAGATATAAACTAACTAATTAAGTTAACTAACCTAAGGGAACGATAGTGACCTCTACATTTCCATTTAGATTCAAATATATCAAATTTGTAAGATGGCTTAAGCCTTATATATCTCTTAGTGCACAGCTCTCCAAAGTGAGTTTAGTTAACTTGTTTAAATGTTAAATTGGACTTATGTTAAGTCCCTATTTCTTGAAAGGTCTAGTTCTTCAAGGTTCTCAAGTGTGGATAATATATCTAAAGTCGTAATCCCGTTTCCATCTAGCGTTAGTTTTACTAGATTATTAAGGTATTTTAAAGTTTTACTTTATTCGACAATGTGTTCTCCTGACATTTCTAGATCATTGATTCTTCTGTCAATCATTAAATGCTCGGAAAGATCCAGTTCCCTGAGTTTTAAAAACTGTGGGTTGTTTCGCATTTAACACAATATATTTTGTGTATCGTCCATATTGTTTTCTTGGAGGCGAAGAACTTCCAGATTATTTAGATTTATTCCAAGCACGTTTTTAAACCCGCACTAAATGAAAGTTAATTCTTTTATGTGTCGCTAGTTATATTTTGTTCAATATTTTTACAATTATTAACTGATTTTTTCACAGAGTAAAAAACCCTCGGCGTGAAATGAAAAGATTTGAAACTTTAATATCATTTTCCTTAATCTGGTAATTTTTGTGGAAGTGTCGGCTCAACTTACTTACATTAAAATTTCGAATGAAATCGAGATAAGTTATTTCTTGGTTATCTTCTATTTCCAGAACACCGTTGTGTATCTTATCTTAAAACAACTGTATCATATGCTAATCATATTCTGACAATTATGCTAATCTGTTAGGCTCTGCAGAAATACATTCGTTATTCATTTTGATTGGTGTGGAAATATTATATTGATTGTTTTCTTTTGAATCATTAGCAATAGCTTTAGTTGTTAGTTTACATCTCCTATCGTAACCACGTAAATTTGATAATTTTTAATTGTGTTCTATTTTGTTTAACTGAGAGGCCTCGATGGTGTGAAAGCAAGGCTAGAAGCGGGCTAGAAGCGGGGCCTAATGCCACACTGGATCGGATGGGCTCGGAGTAACCGTCGATAATTGAAGAGTTTGAGTGAGTGAAAATTAAAAAGTAGTGCTGATACATAAAATAAATTTCATTTTTCATCTTATTTTGCAGTAAATAGTACATATTCGCCATTTTACATTTTAAATTTCATTTGCATAGCTGCTAACACTTCTTCGATTTGAAATACTGTATTCCCAGATTGTTTAATCAACTATTATCAACTATTCGTCAATGAATTAACTATTTGCTTAGCAAGCCCACGTAGCCACTGTCTCTGTGAAAGTAACATCAGTTCCGCACTCTGTTGTGTGATATAGTTTATACATTATATCGTTAAATTTATCAAAGCATTCTCTTTTGATTCTTAGTTTACCGTTTTAGTGTGGCATTCTTTTGATCACTTTTCTGTAATTGTAATAACAATCTGAAACAGTGTTTATAAGTTTGAAATTATCAGCGTTAGGTAAAATTCTTTATTTCTCAATTTAAAGCATTCTTTAATTGAATCTGTACATTACGATCTTGTAAGGAGCTTTTTACTGTTTCAAGCGTATTTAGTCAGCTTGGCATTTTAACAGTATACTCTACATTTCATCAACTTAATGACTATGATAAATAACTGCATGAACAATATTGATAATCATTCACCCTAGAAAAATCTACTTCTCCAATGCATTCAAACAATTAAATTACTACGGAGTGGTGTTAGAATCAAATAATATGTTAAAATTAATTTAACAAATTTAATATTAATTTAAGGAATTTCAAGTAACTACAAATTAACTTAATGATATTATAATATATTGAGCAACTAAATAATATGCGTAAGAATAATAGTTAGTAACATATAGTCATAATTCGAGGTGTGGTTCTCGTAGAGTACATACTAGTAGTAGATTAAATAAATAAATTTAGAAATCTAGAAAATAATAGAAATAATATTTTTGAACTGAACGGAGAAGTGTTAACTATTATGTATATATTTACTTTACATACCGTATGATATAAAGTAGTTTCGTGATACTAAAAAGATGTCAAATTATTAGGTTATACCCTGGTTGTTATACCCTTGATCATCTTATCAGTCTCTAATTATAAATATATTTATCAAATATTAATTTCATTAATCAGCGTAAGAGTTCTGACTGAACTACGCCCATATTTCAATCTTTTAATTCACAGCACGGATCTGTTCGTTCATTTTTAAGTTGATATATTCTTTCTGGCGAGTCAATAATTTTACTCAGTCCAAGAACGTATTCGAAATTTGAATGAACTACACTAACAAGTTTATTTCCTAGCCCATCAGCATAATCTGGTTGTTCAACGTCGCGGAAATGTAATTCTTCTTTGAAGCTAACGAGGCTCTGAACTTTGAGACTCTGTTCTCAGCTTAGATTTTTCTTATTTGCTTGTGAGAACTGTGAACTGAGAGTATTTTGTTGTAGAACGTGAGCTCGTCTGGTGTTGGGACTTTTTGATTTGAGAATTCATATTTTAAAAAATTCTTGTGGTGTTAAAGTGTATCTGCATTTGTAATTTTGTTAAAGCTAAATTCTACGGATTCTAATAAAGTTAACTTTGCTAAAGGAGAAACATCTATTATGCATGTGTGATATGCAGAAATATATTATAGTTAAAATAAGTACTACAATGGATGCAAATCAACAACTTTCGTATAAGCCATGCTTAATGCTTTTAGATTTTTCATAAATTGAAGAGGCCATATGTCAGAAATACTTGTTGCACAGATACTTAATTATGTCAATTAATTGCAGAATTAAAGAGGCCCTATATTCTAAAGTTATCGATTATAACTTAAATCTAAATATTACAAATCTACGAAGTTAGAAAGATATACCCACAATCAGTTAACTGATATTATAATCTATTGAGCAACTAAATAATATGTGTAAGTATAATAGTCAGTAACGTATAGTCATAATTCGAGGTGTGGTTCTCGTAGAGTACATACTTGTACATTAAATAAATAAATTTCATTAATCAGCGTAAGAGTTCTGACTGAACTACGCCCATATTTCAATCTTTTAATTCACAGCACGGATCTGTTTGTATATTTTTAAGTTGATATATTCTTTCTGGCGAGTCATAGACTCTCTGAACTTTGAGACTCTGTTCTCAGCTTAGATTTTTCTAATCTACTTGTGAGAACTGTGAACATAAAGAATTTTGTTGTAGAACATGAGCTCGTCTGGTTTTGGGACTTCTTGATTTGAGAATTCATATTTTAAAAAATTCTTGTGGTGTTAAAGTGTATCTGCATTAGTAGTTTTGTTAAAGCTAAATTCCACGGATTCTAATAAAGTTAACTTTGTTAAAGGAGAAACATCTATTATGCATGCTTCATATGCAGATATTTCTACAAGTTTATATAAGTACTACAATGGATGCAAATCAACAACTTTCGTAAAAGCTATTTCTAATGTTTTTAGATTTTTCATAAATTGAAGGGGCCATATGTCAGAAATACTTGTTGCACAGATACTTAATTATGTCAATTAATTGCAGAATTTAAGAGGTTCTATATTCTAAAGTTATTAATTATAACTTAAATATAATTATTACAAATCTACGAAGTTAGAAAGATATGAAATTTCTATAAGATTGTTCTACTATAAAGTCAATTCTTTCAAACCGAATAGCTGAGGAGGAATAGTAAGTAGATCTGTGGTTTCTGTTTTATTCAAATCTAAACTCTGTAATTTAGGAGAATGTTATAGCCCAGATTTGTCTTCTAGTTTGTTATAACCAAGTTTTAATTTTACTAAATTTGGCAAAGCTAGTGTGTAGGAAGTTAATTTATTATAAAATAAATTTAAGTGAGTTAAATCAGATAAAGATTAAAGTGCTGGAATATCTTCGATACTATTACTATTTAAATCGAGTGTTCTCAGGTTTTGGAGCTTGGAAATGCTAGAAATGTTAGATATTTTATTATCTTAGAGGTCTAGATCAGTTATGTTAGTGAGGAAAGAAATTAGATAGATATGTTCTATCTCTCTACCATTCAATGTAAATTTTGTAGTTTTTTATACGAATTTTTAACTAAAGGAAAGCAAATTCCTATTTGAAGCATCTTCCCAAACTTCTGGCGGAACATTCAAACCCAAAAGATTCTCCATTTGCTTTAAACCAAGTATTTCTAGTTTTTAGGAGGAGTCAAAGTGATTCAACAAGTCTTCTTAACTTTGGATTACATGATTTTGCTTCATGGTAACTGATTGGGAGCGGAAATGTTATAATATTTAATCGGAAATGCTATAATATTTAATTTTATGTGAAAATAAATGAAGAAAATGAATCGAATTGAACACATAATATACTACATATAAAGGTAAAGTACTAAACCGTCAAAAGTGCTGAGCTGCTGTCAAGGATCAGTATGGCCAAGGGCATGCCATCGACGAGCCTTCAGGATTAGAAAGCGGCAACCACTGCTTCCTTAGAAACGCAGATGGTACGACACAGGTGGATTCCCGAGGAGGTGCACCTAACGTACATAGGTGTATCTAAAACTAATGATCATTCGCGTGGACTACTGTTTCCTGAACAGAAGACCGAACTAGTATAAACGAAAGTTAAGTGAGTGGGATATATTTAAAAGCAATGTGTTTATAAAACACGAAAAATAGTTAAAATATGTATAACTATACTTGTTGATCACTTAGTGGTTAATTTTATTACAACGCCAGTTAAACCAACACATGCGACGCTAAGTCCTGCGATTATTGCTTTAGCAATAATAAGTTGTTATTGATAATCATCCAAATCTTTTCCACCTTTTATAATTTCTTCTACCGATTCTTTTTTGAGAAAGTCGTCAACTTTGTACCCTTTTGATTCAGCCCATGTAAATGCACGTCTCATTAGTTTTCTATATTATTGAATAACTTATTTCTTATATGCGAGTGAAGTTCCGTTAATTTTATTATGAACTACTGTTTCCTGTACAGAAGATTGAACCAGTTCATAATACCAGTTCTAAGCCCAAAGACATGCATACTTGAGAAACTTCAGTTTTTAAGTTTAGAAATGCTGAAAATATCAGATATTATATTTTCTTAGAGGTCTAGATCAATTAGGTTAGTGAGAAATGATAGAAGATTGATATATTAGTTATTTAAACGCACAAATGTAAATTCTTCAGTTCTCTTAACGAAATCTTTATTAACGGAAAGCAAATTCCTATTTGAAGCATCTTCCCAGTATACACGAAAGTTTAAGTGAGTGGATATATAATTGAATATGTAATAGGTGAAAATATTTCAACCTTCAAATTATAACAAACATCGACTTTGTTACAATTATTTATTTGTCTTTATTTCCTTTTACTTCCTTTTATTATTTACTCACTGAATGTTTTTTACAGCTAATGTGAAATGAATGATTTTATGAACGTAACCGTTTTCCTTTCCGTTTGTTCATTTTCTTCAATTCATTTTCATTAATTGAAAACGAATACTTTGGAATTTAAAGAAATCGTTGCAGTTTATTTAAATACTAATCGCTTCCAGTTTAATTTAGTTCGTAATACTTAAATAGATTATTGAAGATAATTGAAATTTTGGAATACTGCAGACTCTCGAAGATAGTACTCACCCCCAAACTCACTTAATGACCTATCTTAGTCACTTAATGTCTTTTGAGATACTTGGTACTATAAGTGAGAGGTTTAGATCTAAAATAGTTCATTAACCGAAAACGGAAAGACATTAACTGAGATGAGAATACCAAATCTTATATATTGAAATGCGTGATTCTATTCTATCGCTTGATATTACTAGTTAATGATTAAAATAAGTTATTTAAAATTCAAATCTTAACACGATAATATTATTTCACTGCGTGAGGTGGTAATTAAATTGTAGTATGTTTAACCACTTTGATTATAGTGACATATTAAGTTTTGTGTTTTGAAATAGTGTGTAATCCAATATCGTTCATCACTTTTCGTTAATAGTCTAATTTTGAAGACATTAAGTGACTGTACTTTAACCGAGTTTTGGGTTGAGTACTATCTTCGAGAGTCTCAAATTTGATTTGCTTTTGTTAAGAAGCTTATCTTAATTATTAAATCAACAATGCAAGTAAACACATTTATTTATTGTCAATATATTATCTAATGTTACAGAATAAATAAATATATTTAATTCCGTCAACTATTTAATTTAAATGAAGACATCACACCGTAAATTTCGTCTATACTGGTCACCCTTTTTCTCTGATCATCATATTTCCTTTCCTTTCTAACCAATGATCCCTAAGAAACCAACAACAATCCTCTCTAACCAAATATCTCGCACAGCGTTATCGTTTGTTTTGGAGATCTTTTTGTTGATAACAGCTATTGGTTGAGTAGGGGAGTTGCGTGTTATTGTGTTTGCATTGTTTCTTATTTGGTCAAGGTTTAAACCAGGGAATAATGTCATAAATTGGTTGTCTTGTTCGCGATTTTATGGTGTCGCTTTTTTTTAGAAGGCAATTTGTACGTTTTGTTGTTGGGCGAGGATTTTTGTTACAGTTGTTTTGTTGGGCATTCTTAATTCCATTTGAATCTCCTCCTGTATTATTTAATTTAAATAATTTGCTTGAGATTATTAAATTGAATTTAATAATCTTATATTAGTAGGAAGTCAAGTGGAGAAGATTCAAAGTGATAATGCTTTTAAACGATATTTCATATTACTTTTTGGTAACTATATTTTAAACGCATATAAGATTTTTTTGTTGAATAGATGGAGTGTATTAAATTACAAATTCAAATTTATTGATAAAATATTATATATTTTTCACTCCCAAATGCCGCCTAAATCTATTCTTGAAGATTATACTGAAGCTAAACCTTAAGCAAAAGAAAATAGTTTACCCCTTATATAATAAAACAAGAAATTAAATTAAATACAAGATACACCTGATAGAATTATAGATTTTCTTAGAAATCTTTAGCAAGCAGGAAAATATCTAACAGAAGAAGAAAAAT
Organism: Hexamita inflata; assembly: GCA_963988835.1. Lineage (NCBI taxonomy): Eukaryota > Fornicata > Diplomonadida > Hexamitidae > Hexamita > Hexamita inflata. Next base: position 22,483 of record CAXDID010000153.1, on the reverse strand, counting down.
AGAAATTAAAGGATGAATTTTTACAGTAAGAGAAGAAATGGGTCAAAAAAGCAATAATATAGAAACAAAATCAATAAGAAGCTAGAAAAAAAGCATTTACCTAAGAAATAAAAGAGTATGAACATTAAGTTATTCTGAAGTAAGTTGATGACAGAAAAAATCAAGTCGCTCAAAGAGTATCAAAAGTTACTGCAATGGAACAGGAAATGAAAGCTATCAAAGAAAGTGCCCTTCCAAATGCAGAAAAAATAAATTTGCTACAATAATTATTAAAATAACTTGATGATATGGGTCAGTAATGAAGTTATATTGTTATTATATCTATTTTGTTATATCTATTTTGTAACACTTTGATTATTTACAAATTGATAGTTAGAGTTTTATATATGTATATAATTTATATAAATGTTATCAATTATATATGTATATACTCCTTTATAAAATTATTATTTAGTACAAGTACACTTGATATAATTTGATGAAATCTCAAATAATTAACACTGAAAATATAGAGTCCTTTATGTAAAGGAGTAAAGAACACGTTAAAATGAATATATCATTTTTAAATGTTTCTTGTGATTGAAGTAATTGATTATTGAGTGGATGTTTTTGAGATGTACAAAAAGAGTGAGCCGATATTTTTGATTTTCAGCCTTAAGATAAAAATATATTCATTTATATATTAATTTTCACTTCAAAGTAAATGTTATAACATTTACTGCTCCGATATATATTTAGTACAAATAATTTTGTTATTAACAATTAGGTCAACTATATTTAGAATATTCTCCGCAAAAGAGCTTATGTTTATAATGACGAAATATTGACCACTTCATATATGCGAAGATTAATAAATCGTAAAAATCTCCCGTAGCACTTGTAAAATCTTTAAAATAATCCAAATAGTTTTAATTCTAATAGCTTTTAAAAATTATCGGAATAAAACATGACTGAAGATTTTTAGGAACTGTAAAACAATTTTAAAATACATCAATTATTCGAGCTTCTATAAATAACACTTGAAAATTTAAGAGAGTAAAAGAAAAAATTAACATACGTTCAGATGTACTTTGAATAGACTTTAAGCAAAAATATTTAAAGAGTCAGGTAAAATCAATTGTAAATTGAACTTTATTGTTCCAAAATCAATTAAAGAAATAAATGAACCAGTTTTATTCTGATAGTTCTTCGTTTAGTAAATAATCGGCTCACTCGTTTACTTATTTTTATTTTCGTTATTGAAAGTGAAACTGTTAAATTATAATAAATAAAAATAATAAATAGTACAAGTAAAAAGTTAATACAAGAAATATCAAGAAATAATATACCCAATTTTGTAATAAATGTCTAATATACACGAATGAATGCATTTATCATTTGTATCACCTAAAGTACTACTTTTATATAATTAATAAACAGTATGTATCTCATTTATAATTTGATTGACAAAAAGATTTGCTGTGACAGTGGTAATGTAGTGATATTAGAAATATATAATATACTTTTCAGTATCATATAATAATTCGATTGATATTTCAATCAATCTGCATATCAAACTGATAAAATAACTCATTTATACATATCTCTTACCATCTAAATGACGCCATTTATGGAAGTGGACATATTATTTTACTATAAAATATATTGTTTCTATTAGCATGAATCCATGACAAAAGTGGGTTTTCTATTAAAATTTCACTTCTATACAATGTAAAATTTACCAATATTACAATCTGGTTAGTGATATTATTGTGAATATACCACACAATTTGTATTTTAATAAGTCATTTTTGTAATTCTATGTTATAATTTAATCTCGGTGAATTAAGCAACCAGTTAATCATGATTCTTCGCGTTAACCCAAATTTTAGTATAGTTTAGTTATAATACCAGCTTCAGTATTACAGTTTCTACAGCTGAAATATTTGAATCAAAGGAGACTTGCCAGTATTGCGTTTAAAATATGTCATTGAGTAATTAATCAAAATTTACAGCATTGAACACAGAAAATTAAACAAATTATAGCACAACTTTATTAACTGAAATCTAAAAACTAAATAGCGTTGGAGGCAAATCAATACTAGATATAAAATATTTAATCAACTGAAGCAACTTCATTCTATTAGCAGTTCCCAACTTCATTGACGAACTTAATAATAAATAATACTTACATAACTTAGTGTTACCTCCACATTATTCTGGATAATAAGCCTGAAGAAATCTCAATAAATTAGTTGATATAAAGTAGCTGTACACAAGCGAATTTAGTTTAAAATAATTTTGTATTCCGTGTTCGCTTATTATTAGTTTGTATAAGTAATTGAGCTCAAAAGTCAAACCTTCACAATTAAAAGCTAAATATTTTAGAAAATACAATAATTTTTAATATGCATCTGTCAAATTAGCTGTTATTATATTACTATCTAATAAGAATATTTATCTAATTCGCAAGCCCAGATAATTACAAAACCGAACACTTCTTCAACAAAAATTTTAAGAGTTGTGTCTATAAATAACTACACTCAAGATCATTACAGGTCCTTTGCCAAGTAGAGTACAAATATAAATTATTATCCAATACATTGATAAAAGAGAGTGGAGATATATTCTTGGTTGAGTTATCACAAGTACCAAAATCTTACTCAAGATCTGTAACAGTGTAATCACATAAGTAGTGGGAACTAAAAGTATATTTGAATTACTTTAGGATTTAAATAAAGGAAATCGGTATTGAGCTGGATAAAATAACTGTTAAAGTACTGAAATATCCAATATTGATGAATATATTGATAACTTAACAGAAGGAAACCTTTGATGTAGATAATAATAAATACAGTGGTTGATGAGATATGCAATATACTGTAACAATATCAAACTTCAAGAACTACTATTTCTCTTACAATAAGAAAATGTTAAAACATTGCTTGAAGGTAGTGATGTGTTATATTAAAACAAAACAGAAATGTCACCTATATTTAAGTGCAAGCTCTTGTTTCCCCCTACTTAAAAGCTTCTAGCTCACAGGCTAATTTTGCTATAATAAAGAAAAAACGCTAAAGAGATATTAGACTCACGTAAAAAGGTATACAATAATATATATGTTTTCACTTTAACTTGATTATGGAAACAATAATAAGTCAGCAAATAAGCAATCCGAATATTCGCTAAAACATGAATCGAAAGATCATATGGACTATTTTAATTTTATGTGTTACTGTACCGTTAAGTGTGCTTGCAACATTATATTTTGTGAATCCATTAACACATCTTTAACTTACGAAAAAGTTATTGGCGTGTTCGTAATTTACACTTTAAACGGTCAGGACGTTGACGCTTTCAACTTCTTGAAAGATAACGCACACCTGGCCCTTGATTCTGAGCACGTTTTCATCATCTCCCATTAACCGACGTACACAACAGGAGAGCACGGGTTGAACAAAACGCTCTCCGTTTAAATGGAGAGGTTCATTGATACACACTAAAATTTAAATCTCAGGGCCGTTTTCAGCGGCCACAGCCACGTTTTCACAGCTTTTAAGAGGAATGATCTTTTTATTTCATTAATGGAGTAGGAGGGGGTGCGCTGGACAAGGTGCACTCGGAGAAGAAAATGGGCGAAAGGGTGTGGATCACGGAGGAGCTCCATGGAGGCTTGGTGGAAGTTAATGATTAAAGTTATGGATATTAATACCATCTTGACAGCTACTCGAAATTTACGCGCACGGAAGTTTAGTTCGAGGGGAACACTATCGTGTACACAATTAGAGATCTGGAAACTAATAAGGTTGTACAAACGTACGAGTAGACGTTTTGAGTGAAAGTACGATATATTAGATATATTTGATAAATCCCTTTAGGAAGTAAGAATTTTAACAGATATCTGTTTTTTCATTCATCCCTATTTTGTATAATTTCTGTCATTCAGACATACATGTATTTGCAAATATTAATTAACTTTATAAATTATATACTTATTTTTCTAGATCACAGTGTAATTATCTCTTATTTTCATCTTTGTGGTAATACGGATTAGCTCTTGTAATGAAAACATAGCCAATTCCTGAACAATAAATTATTATGCTTTAATTCATATTGTTATTGTTTTAATCACTTAAACATACTTTGGTCTTATATTTAATAAGTTTTATCAATGTTTTGGGCTTTTTTGTAAAACTAAGGTAATATTAAGAATATTGTGCATATATATAAAACTGTGAATACTAGATTAGCTGACAACACTAAAATTACAATAATAATGGATCTGTGACGTATATTGCTTTCTTTTTATATATTATATTAAGTGATAGACACAGCATCAACAAACACACTTTCTTCAAAGAAACCTACTCGTATTTCAGGTTTTGTTAGCGACTTTACTTTACATTCCATATGATATAAAATAGTTGCTTGATACTAAAAAGTTGTCAAAGATAAGTAAATGATAGTTGAATATAATATGAATTATTAGGTTATACCCTGATTGTATTGTTATACCCTTGATCATCTTATCAGTCTCTAATCATAAATATATATTTGACAAATTTATTTCATTGATCAGCGAAAGAGTTCTGACTGAATATGATTTCAATCTTCTTGTTCATAAATTGGATCTGTTCGTAAATTTTTAAGTTGATATCTTCTTTCTGGCGAGTCATTGACTCTCTGAACCTTGAGACTCTGTTCTCAGCTTAGATTCTTCTTATCTAATTGTGAGAACTATGAGCATTAAGAATTTTGTTGTAGAACGTGAGCTCGTCTGGTGTTGGGACTTTTTGATGTGAGAAGTCATATTCTGAAAAAATCTTGTGATGCTAAAATGTATCTGCATTAGTTAGTAATTTTACATTAGTAATTTTGTTAAATCCAAATTCCACGGATTCTAATAAAGTTAACTTTGTTAAAGGAGAAACATCTATTATGCATGCTTCATATGCAGATATTTCTACAAGTTTATATAAGTACTACAATGGATGCAAATCAACAACTTTCGTATTAGTCATGTTTAATGTTTTTAGATTTTTCATAAATTGAAGGGGCCATATGTCAGAAACACTGGTACCAGAGATATATAATTTTGTCAATTAAGTGCAGAATCTAAGAGGTTCTATATTCTAAAGTTATTGATTATAACTTAAATATAATTATTACAAATCTACGAAGTTAGAAAGATATGAAATTTCTATAAGATTGTTCTACTATAAAGTCAATTCTTTTAAACCGAATAGCTGAGGAGGAATAGTAAGTAGATCTGTGGTTTCTGTTTTATTCAAATGTAAACTTTCTAATTTAGGAGAATGTTATAACCCAGATTTGTCTTCTAGTTTGTTACAACCGAGTGATAATTCCACTAAATCCGGCAAAGCTAGTGTGTAGGAAGTTAAATTATTTCGTTCTAAATTTAAGTGAGTTAAATTAAGAAGAGATTAAAGTGCTGAAATATCTGCGATACTATTATTATTTAAATCAAGTTTCTTCAGGTTTTTGAGCTTGGAAATGCTAGAAATGTCAGATATTTTATTATTTGAGAGGTTTAGTTCAGTTAGGTTAGTGAGGAAAGAAATTAGATAGATATGTTCTATCTCTCTATATTGTAATGCAAATTTTGTAGTTTTTTATACGAATTCTTAACTAAAGGAAAGCAAATTCTTATTTGAAGCATCTTCCCAAACTTCTGGTTGAACATTCAAACCCAAAAGATTCTCCATTTGCTGCAAATCACATATTTCTAGTTTTTAGGAGGAGCCAAAGTGTTTCAGCAAGTCTTCTTTACTTCTAATTACATTATTTTGCTTCATGACTGATTGGGAGCGGAAACGTTATAACATTTAATTGTAAATGCTATAATATTTAATTATAAGTAAGGTGCTTTTTTGTGGGATTTTGCGCTATAAAACACACTTAAACATTCAATCAAAACTCAAAGTGCAACCTGTCTTTAGAAAAGCAAAACCGAAGAAAAAGAAACCTGGAGAAGCACAACGCGCCGAAAAAGAAGATATTTCAGCAGTCTCTAGCAAGGAAGCTTGCTAAGATAATTTGAACACTGATGAAATTTCTGATGAAGTACGCAATATTGAGGACATCATTAACATCCACATTGATCCCGAACAACTCGATCCACTCAGAGAAGATAATTCTTCTGAGTGCAGCGAGGACTGAAAAAATAACATGACTCACCAACACATAATCCGATGAATACGGATAATGCAAATATAACAAATAAAAAGGAAAAAAACACATATTAATAATTTATTTTAATCAAATGAATCAATAAAAGAAAATATTTAATACTGAAATATGAATTAAAATGAATTTGCTATTAAAAAGAGCAATATAATCTTATCCAAAAACAAAAGTTCAAAATATTTTAAAGTACTGCAGACTCTCGAAGATAGTACTCACCCCCAAACTCACTTAATGACCTATCTTAGAATCACTTAATGTCTTTTGAGATACTTGGTACTATAAGTGAGAGGTTTAGATCTAAAATAGTTCATTAACCGAAAACGGAAAGACATTAACTGAGATGAGAATACCAAATCTTATATATTGAAATGCGTGATTCTATTCTATCGCTTGATATTACTAGTTAATGATTAAAATAAGTTATTTAAAATTCAAATCTTAACACGATAATATTATTTCACTGCGTGAGGTGGTAATTAAAATGATAATATGTTTAATCACTTTGATTATAGTGACATATTAAGTTTTGTGTTTTGAAATAGTGTGTAATCCAATATCGTTCATCACTTTTCGTTAATAGTCTAATTTTGAAGACATTAAGTGACCGAGTACTTTAACCGAGTTTTGGGGTGAGCACTATCTTCGAGAGTCTGCAGTAATATTAAAATATTAAAAATACAATAAGATAAAGCAAAATATGACTTTAAATGTTCAATTAATGTAAAAACAAACCATCCACAAAAAGATCTAAAATGTCTTTATAAAAATCATAGTAAAAAACTAATAAAACCACTACACACATACGTAATATTATTATTAATATTACGTATATATGTTTACATTGCATACCATAAGATAAAGTAAAAAAGTTACTTGATATTAATTGTTAGCGTCTTTTTCTAAAATATTGACATCCATTTTGACATGATTTTGAACATTCTAATATGATATTTATGCATTTGGTAATGGGGCAAAAAATGATATCTAGCACACCACTTCACACCAAACAAATAGAAATGTCGAACTATTTCTGGCTGTTCTCTGGGAATCTCACGAGCACTAGTAAATGCTTACATTTTCTATGGCTCATCAACATATTTTGATTTATTATATATCATTGTCAGCGTTTTATTCTTCTTGCATTACCATTAAAGTACATATACATCTTAAACAATAACTGTTGTTTTCTTTTTACCAATTTTAATCTATTTTGTTACTTCATATTCTGCAACTTCATTTATATTTAGTTTTTATAATTTTTAAGATTATTCTTTACCTAGTCGACTTGGTCTAAATGTTCCAACATATTCATATCCAAGGGATTTAATATACTCGACAACTTCTATAGTACTATAATAATTATCACAGAATAGTGTACAGTTGGGCTATTTCGGAAAATCAGGATATTATCTGGATATTATAAAGTTTGTAAAAGTATCAACACAAGTCCTAACTAATATTCCTCTTTTAGCTGGTTTAGCAGGATTATACTATAAAAAGAATATCCTACCCGCAAATTTGATTAGTTGTTCATCTATTACTATATTTTTCCCTATAAAATAATTGGGATATTAAGCATATATTTCTCGGAATCTGTTTTATAACATTTTCATGAAATCTTATACTCTTGATACGGAATTTCGAACCTTTGTTTCTTTTGTCTTGTTTTTACTCAGAATTATTTCGTCTTGTTAATTAAATTCTAAGTTCAATTAATCTATTTAGTCTTCATCATAATCTAGTTCAGATTCTTCTTGATCAGATTCTACACCGTCAATATTAGTGTCAATATCAGGTTCAGGTGTATCTAACGATCCGCTTATATGACCATAACATACACTTGAGTGTATTTCTTCCCATTCATCGTATGTCATACCAATTTCGTCAGCAATAAACTAATTACGGATTATAGGATCTTTAGACCAATTATCTTTGGCGGATCCTCTTCCTTTACCTGATATCATCATTGTAAATAGTATCATTAAGTATATTATCAAAATCTGCTCTACTTAAGCGAGAATTACCATCATATTTTTAAGTTTTTCTTACTTCAGTCAATGTTTTGATGTTTTCATAGAATAAAGTATTAAATATTGATGTATGTGTTTCATAAATCTTCTCAGTCATTGTTTGGTGTTTCGACATTTCTATTTGTTTGGTGTGAAGTGGTGTGCTAGATATCATTTTTTGCCCCATTACCAAATGCATAAATATCATATTAGAATGTTCAAAATCATGTCAAAATGGATGTCAATATTTTAGAAATAGACGCTAACAATTAAAAAGATGTTAAATCACACATAGTAAATACATTAAAGCTTCGTTTATCAACAGCTGGAGAACGTTCAGACACCGGCCATGACTGACTATAATTTTAAGCAGATGAAGCACTTGGCGGTAAGTGTGAGCGCTGCTGGAGGAATTTTGATGGTGAACATGGTCATACAAATGTTCATGAGCCATGAAAACGAATAGTGCCAGTGGGGACCAACAATTGTGAACTAGATATTGTCGATTCCAATGACAAATATTTAATCTACTACTATATAATAAGTTATCATTATTGAGTTCATTAATTAACTTAATAGATTTATACATTTCAAGCAATAATATAAATGACATAAATCCTCTATACAGAACTTTACATTTATGTTGTTACATAAATGAGGAAGCAGAATCACTTAGATTGGAAACAAAGATGAAAGCCATTTTAATAAACTGGAATATTATCAACCACAAGAATATACAAAAATTATTAAAATATATATCCCACTCACTTAACTTTCGTTTATACTAGTTCGGTCTTCTGTACAGGAACTGTAAAATAACTAGTATATATTTATTTATTGCGTTTAGATGTATTGTTGGATTGTTGCTGTTGAGTGAGTCATGTTATAAAACACGGCGGGCTTTGCATTAAAATATCCCGCAGCGGGTAATATCGGGATTTATCCCGATTTATTTTCAATTTTCACGGTATTTTTTATTTGGTTGTTTTAGGCGATAGTTGCGATTATTAAAACTTTTACTTTGATTATAGAATATAGCACTTTATAACACGATTAAACGAATATATTGAAGTGTTTTACTATATACATAAGTTATTCTTATCTAATAATATGAAATATATTAATACACCACTTCAAACAAAAATATGGCGGACGAGCACACACAAGAATTGCGTCAGATGATAACAAAATATCATCATATTTAAGTATTATTCTTACTGGTAGTAAATCAACCGCTAAGAACAGTATGGACTGTAAAAACATAATCTTAATATAGAATTCAGATAAGTAGTGGCTGAGCTGTTAATTAATGACCAGTAATATAGTGATTATTGAGAGACTGGGATAAACCTAAGCGACAATAAATCATTATTAATTTAATAATAACCAATTAATCTTCAGAAGCCGCATACGTTATCCTGGACTCTTCTTTGTCAATAATTGATTCATCATCGGAGTGAAAACAATGAAAAATAACATATATAAAATAGTATATGATTGAAAAAATGGGGTAGGAAGGTTTTAATAATCGCAACTATCGCCGTGTTTTATGTTTAAACATTGCGCGGCGGCAAGTTTTTAAATTGCATTTGAACAACTTTCAAAATGCATTCCTTAACAATAGAAACAATCATGTAGAGAAATAGGAAGTAAATTTAGCATTTAGTATTTAGAGAATTACGATTAGATTAGTAGGTAACTAAAGTAACCTTCTACTATTAAAAATGCACATGATTATCTTGATCACAGCTCCAATGGTAAAACAGATATGTTACCTTATCTTGATACACTTGATGCAATGGCTTACATATATGTAGAAAAAATAACTAATAACATTAATCATATTTATACAGATGATGATGAAAATGATGAATATGAGTGAAATACACTTAATTGTATATATTATAAGTATCCTACAGATTTAAAAAGATGATAAAATACCTATAAATCACTATAAATTAGATAATTTCCAATACATTTTAGCTAAAATTAGCGCTAATTTTATATGTCACTGTAAACATGTCTAAACATGCCGCTAAAAATAACGCAAAAAAATAATATCCGATGTCATTTATAGCAAAACACGCACTGTTTTTGCGTGTTTGAGCGTGTTTGGACACGCAAAATCCCGCAAAAACGCACCTTAATTATAAGTGAAAATAAATGAAGAAAATGAATCGAATTGAACACATAATATACTACATATAAAGGTACATATAAAGGTAAAGTACTAAACCGTCAAGGATGCTGAACTGCTGTCAATGATCAGTATGGCCAAGGGCATGCCATCGAGGAGCCTTCAGGATTTGAAAGCGGTAACCGCTCCATTGCTTCCTTAGAAACGCAGATGGTACGACGCAGGTGGATTCCCGTATCGGCTTGCACGAAGCAGCCGCGTTACGCTCCTGGATGTTTGTACCTGAGTCGTTGGTTGCTTTGGCTGCGGAGGTGCACCTAACGTACATAGGTGTCTATTAATTAATGATCATTCGCGTGGACTACTGTTTCCTGTACAAAAGACCGAACTACTATAAACAAAAGTTAAGTGAGTGAGATATATTTAAAAGCAATAGGTTTATAAAAACACGAAAAATAGTTAAAATATGTATAACTATACTTGTTGATCACTTAGTGGTTAATTTTATTACAACGCCAGTTAAACCAACACATGCGACGCTAAGTCCTGCGATTATTGCTTTAGCAATAATAAGTTGTTATTGATAATCATCCAAATCTTTTCCACCTTTTATAATTTCTTCTACTGATTTTTTTTGAGAAAGTCGTCAACTTTGTACCCTTTTGATTCAGCCCATGTAAATGCACGTCTCATTAGTTTTCTATATTATTGAATAACTTATTTCTTATATGCGAGTGAAGTTCCGTATTTTACATAATCTATTTCTGATTAGCAAATCTCAATGCAAGTTAACTTTTATTCGTCCCTTGTTAAGAGCTATTTAAAGATAAATTCTTAAAACTCCTTTTGTTAAGATAGCTTTACAAATATAGCAGCAACTAATGGTCTTCCATAATATGCTGCATTCATTACTGGTGTGAAATTTCCTGTTCTAATTTTAGGACTATTTCTGTTTATACAATGAAGTATAGGACAATAATTAATTTAATATTATTTGTTCAACATATCATCATTCAGCATTGGTAATTTATCATCATACATGATCTCTAATAGTAGTTAAAGTACAGTATCATTAAAACAGATATTTATAACTAAAGTGAATCTCAATCTACAAAATAGTATTTCATCAACAATAGTAGAGGTCTATATCCTCCAAAATTTTTGGAGGATATCCAAAAATATAGTTATTTGTTAATATATCAAAATATCCTTAAAATAACAAAACCTTTCACTCTCCCCTCGTGAGCCCGAACTTTGAAACTCTCCTTTGGATCGGGTCGAAGTATTTTGGAACATTTTTCTCCTTCTAGTTTTCCGTTCGCACGAATTAGTAAATGTTCGTTTTCTCGGCCACTTTCGCTTGAATTTGAGCGTCAATTTCGTCCATTTGGTCCTTCTCGAAGAAAACGGGCGGGAAGAAGAAGTTCTTCAGCTCGTTAAACTGCGTTTGCAAATGAAGTTTTTAATTATTTAAACGCTCAAGCAACTGTTACTACGAGAACTCTGCTAGGTACTCCTAGTTGAGCGGTGCGATTATCAAGGGGGACACAACTAACTAAGGAATTAGAGCTAGGTTCCCAATTGGTTTAAGAATGATTGTGTCGTGGTGCAAAGCCGGGGATACGTTGCGAATAGACTGTTCTAACTCCATAATTTGACCTTTCAAATCAACCAACTGCGCAATTGCGTCCTCTTTAAATGCCTACGTTTGAGGAGTGAAAAATGCAATTTAAAGAGATATAAATACACGAAATAAAATATCACTCGATTTTCACCCCACCAAGGCAATAAAATAACTTGTGACAATCAAAACCGAGCACTGGAGACGATGAATAGCAATAACCGTTCTCAAATAAAATCCAAATACTGTTTTTCAGTGCAAATATTCGAATATCAACATTATTCGCCTGAATAGCTTTAAAGCAATAGTTAAATTTAATTTATACTCCCATCCACTCAATAGAACGAATATACGTATTTTATATGTCTTCATAAAACGATTTGAGAATTTTAACGTGTTTGGATTTTACTGTTTAGAAATACAAATTACCAAGCTTTGTTGTTTCTAAACCTCTCATGATGCTCATATCTTCATGGTTCCATGGATAGCGATCTTGAACATATGTGCATGTTTCAGTGTTGTAGTTTGGATCGCATTCCCATACGATTTGTGTTAGGTCTAATTACTTAAATAGTTTCAGTTATAATTTGAACTTAACAGGAGTTTTCCCCTAAGTTAAATCTCCGAATTCCCCAATGATAATATCACAAATTCCTTATTTCTTTTGTTCTTTCAGGTGATTGAGAAGAATTGCTTTGAGATTTGATGTGCATGTTGGCTGATATACATGAGCCCCATAAACCACTCGGCTTCTTTGCTGTATCGTGATCTCTAGTTCGTCTAAACCAATATATTTCAAAGCTACTTGTGAAACGTCATAGTTGAACGGTTCAATTATGAATTTTGTGTCAAAATATGAAATTTCAGGCTCTAATTCAGTGATTAACATCGAATACAGATAACTTAATTAAGTTCTTTACTAAATATTGTGCTCAAAAATAAACTTTGAGTATTTAACTGGTGAGCAACCTGGTTCGTTTATCAAATCAATATAATTGTAGAAAGAAAAACTCTTTAGTGAAGCTTTTAATTGTGTAATAATTCTTAAAAGATCGTTTTTGTACATCTACTGACAGTTAGTATAAAAATTAGCCCAACATTCAGACTAAATGGTTGAATATAATGGTGATGAACCCCAGAATTTACCTTCATTTCGCAGTCTCAAAATAATATTTCTATGGTGAATCGGAATATACTTACGAGGTAGACCACACCCGCCTAACTACCTCGAAAATATATCTTGGTGAAAATCGAGAATAACTTTAAATCCATAGTCAAACAACAATTGACTGAAATCAGCAAACTACTGCAAATAATCTAGTCTAAGAGTATCGTCCGCATTCAATACCTCATCAATGCACAGAATCTGTCGAATAATAGTAATGTTATTGAGTCGTAATTACTGAAGAACCTAATGGACTTCATTATTGCCTAAAGGTGAGTAGCTATCTCGTTTCTAGTAATAAACATCTCCTATTAAAGGCTTATTCTTCACAGTCGAAGAAATATTTACTCCATACATAAGCAAGTTAGAAGGTTAGTAATCACTCCGGAAAACCTAATTAAACATATTCTTTTACAATTTACGTAAATTGCTATTAAATGATACTTTAATCAATAAATTTGTTTATTTTCCACACCATAATGAAACTACTCAAAAATAGAAGCATACCACAAATTTTGGCTTCGCCTCCTTCATCTAACAGTATTGTTTATAATATTTAAACATAATTTCAGCATACAACAACTGAATTGATGAGTTTATTATTAATTATAGAGGGGTAAATCCAATCACCTTATATCTGAAGGTGAAAATATAGTTAAACTTATTTTGAAAGAAGGAATCTTCCCAACAGATAAGAGGAATTTATTCTATAATATTTTTATATTACAACTCTACTCCAGTCCAAAATATTAAAATGCACTAAATTTAGTATCTTTTATATTAATTTTTAATTTAAATACCTCACTCGGTTCTCCTTTAATTCGTTCCGTTTGTATTTAATTCCTCATGCTTGGTTAGAGCGCCCTTTTTCTGTATAATTCTTATTTCGTTTTTTGAAATAGTCATTGTCATTCATCTAATCTGACAAAGCTATTGGAGATTGGGAAGGTAGGGTGTACCTGTGTTGGTGTAAGTTGGCTTTCGTTGCCAGTTAAGCTGTGTTGTGTAGTAGTAGTTTGTGTTTGTTGATGGTTGGTGCACTTTTGGTCGGTTGGCTTTTTGTGATTGTTTATTTAGCGTTATGTTAGATTAGTTGGTTTATTTTCATGATGTTTAGTGTTGGGTGTGGTTTCGTTTCTTCGTTTCGTTTGTCTTTGTTTGGCCTTTCGGTTTTTCTTTTTTGTTCTTTTTGTTTTTCATTTTTTGTTTTTTCATTTTTTCATTTTTGTTTTTTCATTTTCATTTTCATTTTTTGTTTTTGTGTTTTGTTCTGGGGTTTTGATCATTCAACTCACAGATCGAAGGAGATCACGACTTCGTCGTCATCTTTGTTTTCGAATTGTGGGAATGTGATATTATTTTCTGCAGCGTAGTCGTGTTACAATTGTGTGAGTTCAGCGTGTTTTTTGACTGCTTCATCATATGTTCTTGTTCGTAGTCCATGGGATTTGAGTATTGATCTAGCTATGGAGCGGAGGAGTTGGCCAGTTCGGCAGAATGTGTTGATTTTATCTAATGATAAAGGGTGGATTGTGCATTGGTCACTGAGGATGATTGGGTGGATTTGATCTTTGTCAACTTGGTAGTTGTTTGCGTGTGTTTCGAGCTTCGATATAAATTCACGTTGCATTGAAGGTCCAAGTTGCGTGACACACATATCAAAAAAGTGTGGTTTTTCTTTTTGTATTATCATGACATCGGCGTTGCCCATGGCATGTAGGACTTTTCCAGGGTCTTTGTTGGAACCTGGATCGTCTTAGATGCCCTTGTTCTTGCTGGTATTGAATTAGCCGTAAGTAGGGCTGAGTTTCGGTTAGAATTTAACAGGAAGCGATGCGATGAGATCGTATTGGGTTCGATTGTGGCGCTGTATGCTTAGACCAGAGAATTAAGAGCAATATATCGAGTGGTTGGAATCTTGGTGTAATTGTTGGCATAAGCTGCATTTTCTCTAAGGAATTGATATTGAAACTGAGTTGAACAAGATATTTACAGCTCTACTAAATTCAATGTTGTCGAAGTCAAAGTCTTGGGTGAGGGTGTGGGCGACGAAACAATCTTGGTTGGTTGTCAGACCAGGGTATTCTTTTTTCTCGTTTTCTAAGCGAATGGAGTGCTGTAATTTCTTGTATCGTGGATCGATTTTGTTTGTGGACAGAAGTCTCTGGACTGTTTCGAATTACATGCCTGGGAGTATAAGCCCGAAACCGTGTTGCTTTTGAGTCGATGCAGACATCAGCAGTAAGAGAGCTTGAATTGTTTCTGCGGATTTGGCGTTGTCAAGATCTTCTGCAGGTATTTGCGGCGGTCTCAAGATGTTGTGGAATGTTCTAGCAAGAATTTCGTCCACATCATGGTAATCTTTAATCGTGTTGTGATTGTAATCGTCAACCCGAATAGCCCAAGAACATTTGGCACAAATGCACTTGATAAAGAGTCCGAGTACAGTTGAGCGTGGGAGGCCTCGTTTGATCATCTTGTCAACGATGAGTTGATATTTCTTGGCGACGATCAGAATATCGGTGGAGAGGTGAGTGCGAATGTCGTCTGATTTATAAGAGTATTTTATTCCCATGAATTTTACTATATTGTTGTTGGTTGTCGATTTGCACTTCTTCTAATTGATTTGCATGCCGTATAATGCGAAAAGTCGTGTTATGTAATCTAGGGCCATTTCTTCCGTGTCAGTTTTTTGGAGCTCTACTATCGTATCGTCGGCATAATTTACACAGTCAAATCTCTCTTTTAGGATACGAATGACTGGGTCGATTGCGTATGCGAATAGCAGAGACGAAATTACACTACCTTACACCAATGATTTAGACTAGGTCTCGATGCAGTTCTGCGCTTGTATAAGACCTATAACGAATAATTGGATCTGTGGTGGAACATTTTGTGTTTCCATCCCATTTATAATGGCCTCGATTGTAACGTTGTTGTAAGCTGATGCTAGATCAAGAGACAGAATTATGTTTCGGTCTGCTAATTTACGAGCTGCTTTCTTACAACTGAGCATTGCATCTGAGTTCATTGTGTGAACTTCTTCACAAAACTTATGTGGGAATATGTCCCTTCTGTTGAGCATGATTAGTGAAAGGACATTGATCATTGTTTCGTTGATAGCGAGGGGTCTTTGTGTTCCATCATCTTTTGGAATAAGTGCCACTCTGAATTCAAAGAGGGGTAGTATCTGAGATATCTGTTTTGGATCGTTGATTAGAATCTCGAATGCGTTGGCCAGAATTTTGACAAATCGGCCGTTCTCTGCTAGTTTTCTCAAGATTTAGTTGGAGAGGCCGCTTGCACCGCACGTCTTGGAAATGTCAAGTTGATGTAAAGCATCTATGACTTCTTTTTCTTTAATTTGAAAGTAAGTATGCTTGTATGGTCTGAACGTTGTGTTAATATTTACGACTGGTGGCGTTGGGAAGAGTTTTGCCAATTGTCTGAGGCGCATTTCCTCGATGGCCTTAATATCTAATGAGGTTTTTTCCATACCCTCCTTCGTTAGTGTGTTTTCAATCGCTTGAAGGGCTTTGGAGAATTTGTACTCACTGATGAAGTCGGCAACTTTAGCTTTGAAGGCGCGGTGAACATTGTAATTTTTTCCTCGGGGATTGGTATCTCCTCTGGTGGAGACTCCTTCGGAGCCTCGTATATTACCTCAACTACTTCAGGGTTCCGGGGGTCCCATTTTTAATCTTTCTTTGTTTCTTGTTATTCTGTTTTGGGCTCTGGAGGATTGTAACTCTCAGATTTTTTGTCGTAATTAGAGTTGAATGTAATTGAGCTTTTGAGTCTGCAACTAGATAGTAGTTAGTTAATTGCCTCAATAGGTTTGTTAACGTCAAGACCTGCAATAAGTTCTACGATTCTATTGTATGTATATTGGAAGAAGAATTCGGCTGGAAGGATAATACATTTTTGTCGCATGGCGTGGATTCTTTCTTCACATTGTACTTAGGTCTAACGGAGAACAACTACGGGAGTGATGATCAGCACTTCTTTTGGAATGTATCTTATTGTTTAAGGCGTTTCTTTGAGTTTGTTTTCGTTCACCCATATTTAGAACGGTTAATCAAATTTATCTTATTGTTCTTTCTCGATAGTTTACTTTGGTAAATTGATTTTGATTGGTTTCTTATTTATCTAAAATTAGTTTTCATTCACTGTCCACGTTGAGCACAGAGTGTGTGCGCAATTAAATTGTTGGTGGAATAATATATCAAGAGCTGATAAACCTGTGTGGCCACACTCGCATTTGAAAAGGACGCCGTTTTGGATGGAAGCGATGTCTGGATATGCGTAGTTGATCATCAGGAAGTTGTGTTGTTCAACGTGGTCTATGGTGAGCTTAAAGCTTTCCGCTGTGAGCTTAGTTCTCGCTTTGTGGTCGACTGAATCTTGGTGCCGTAAAATATCGTAAGTAGAGAAGTACGCATTACATGTGTCGCATTTGAAAGTCAATGCAGCTTGGGCGATTGCCATTGTTGTGATTTGATTTCGGGCAATCTGAGTCACTTTAATGTTTTCTAAAGGAAGTTTTTGGTCTTTTTGGAAGATGTTTAGACTCCTTAAGTTAGCAATAAGCTTGTAGCTTTGTGTTTTTCTGATTTCGTCTTGATTATGTTGTCGTTCGAGATCGAAGAAAGTAGATTTAATCTCTTTGAATCGAAATCCTAGATTTTGAAGACCGTCGGAACTCATAGTTAGTGTCACTGGTAGCGCTTTAGCTTTTAACAGGAAACTCATCGTGACCTGAAATTTGACACTTCTTTGTGCATGTTCATCTTATTTGATTTTTGTAACCATGCTTAAATCCAGTATTGTGTAACCCGATAACTCACCTGCGTATACTATGAGAGATGTGCACTGGATGTTGTGAGGGTCGCTACATATTTTGATCAGGACCTTGATCGGCATGTCGCCTTCTGATTTGAGTGAACCTGTTGACCATTGAGTAGTGTTGTCAAGAAATAGAATAGAAGAACCTCTGCAATCAATGAAACGTAATTAGTGATTTTCTGTGGTGTTACAGATTGGGTGGACATTATTAAATGAAGGAAGTAATTCAACAGCCTCGAAGAAGGGAGTTTATGAGAATAAGTTACCGAAAGCCATATGTTTGGTGATGTATTGGCATTTCTGGAGCATTAGTTGAGAGTAGTGATGGGTTGGAGTGAAAACAGTCAGGTCTTGGCGTAGAATGTTGGACACTATCCATAATGCTTATTGGCTGTCAACTTAGAAGCATTTAGTTGAAAACACAGCTTCTTGGCCAGGAATTTCTCGTCTTGTATATTGTTGAGGGAGTTTATGATCATACCATATCGGTTCTCTATTGTCAATGTTATTTTTGAGTTAGAGTGATAGTTAGTAGTCTCTCCAGTTTGTACTCGACTGACCGTTGATTGTGTTGAGCATGTGGGCTTGTTCCTGTTTCCTCTGGATGATTAGCGCTCCATTTGCTCTGGACCGAGTTCGTTTGTAGTATCCCAGCATTTGAAATTCCAGTTCATTAATTACCAAGGTAATGTGGGTTTAGTTGATTTTAGATTGGAAGACTAGATGTTCGGAGTCGTATTTCGACACCACCTTTATACATTGCTGAAGGTTGATCGTTGAGTATGCGTTGAGCTCTGGGACAAACATGAGGATTATATCCATCTGGTCGTTGAACTTCTGATTGAAAGCAGTTTTGAGTATAACATCTCTTGATTTCTATTGATTCTTGGGGTCCGTATATTGAATTTATCCCCTGTACCATTGTGAATTCATATCAATCCTGATGAGGTCATTGCAAATGGGATTATTGACTTTTGTCAACATGTTCATATCATTCCTGAGTCGCAACACGTCATATTTACAATAGTATTTACTGCTCAAGGCGTTCTTGGTTATCAGTTAGCTAAAATGCATCCAGTCTGCTTCGATGTGCTACTTGTGATATAGATTATTGTTCACTTCTTCGATATTGAGGCAGCTTATTTCATCGACAAGAGAGTTTTGAGCTAGTTAAATGCAATCCGCTGGGAGATTAATTGATGAAAAACCTGTGTCGTTGAACTACGCCGAAACTTCTAGAGGGTGGGTCAAAGGTTTGATGGTATTGTTCAAGGACATTTACGATAGATTTTGATACTGAAGGTAAACCGGGGCGACATTTAAAATGTGAATATCAGTTGTGTTCACAAAATTAATTAGGTTCGCTGTGCTCGCATCTGTTTTAAAGTCAACAATCAATCTGGGTTTGGGAAGTTCTTGGGGAATGATGGTAGATTTGTCTTTGTCTCCATCAGATATCTTGTCTGATTCTGATTCGTTTAAGTTGTCTCTTATTTCCTCCTTGTATGTGGAACTGTCTTGAGTTTACGGCACATTCTTGGGTTTCACCATGAATTATGTGAGTATGCATTCCTCACAAACTTCGATATCTATTTGGAAGGACTGCTGGTGTATCTGCATGTTTACTTGATGATCAGAGATAAATGACTTTTCAATACATTGGATTGGAATAATTGATACCAAGCCTTTGAACAAGGTGGATTATAAAATGAGGTGGTCTGGATAGTCAATAATATTGTCTGTGTAAAGTCTCTTGATTCTTCCCAATCTGAGAACTATGTTGACGATTACAGTACCATTAATTTTAATTCTGGCTGGATAGTTAATATGGTGATTCATCGACTGCCAAAGGTGTGTATTGGACAAATAAGTATGTAAGTTTGGGCCATTTGTGAAATAGCTCTCCGTCTTCGGTGTGAATTAGTTGAAAAAGTCCGAGTGTACAAGGACTAGGGACTAATCATACGTATCCCGGTCAAAAGTAGTTAAAGGTTGGCTTACAAGTAACTAATTTGAAATCTTGAAGAGGTCAGCTACGTACTGAAATTACTCTAAATCTTGGAGTAATGGGTTGTCAATAGAGACAATTTATATTGGATTATCTTGTGGGTCTAACAACTGGTTGTATTATTGGTGTGTTATGACGAGTGGTTTCGCCTTGTTAGTTGACTAGCTCCATAGTATGTCCCCATTTGTGTTGTGGTTGAATCTTATAGGTTCCTGTATGTCTTCAGTGTGGTGAGCTTTTTAAAGTTCAATATCCTTGAGGTGAGAGATTTCGTTTAATCTTTGTTTATCAGCAGCTCTGCTTTAGTTTATCACCATTTCATCCTCATAGGATCTGTGTACTCCGCAGATGTATTAATGTGGAATCTAAAGCAATAATTGAACATTATGATCAGACTTGAAACAAAGGTTGGATGTGTAGATTCCTTAAACGGTTACTTGTGTAATTTCGATCAAGTTACTTAAAGGGATTACGACAAATTCAGTCTGGCCCGTTCTCAATATGATAGCGTTGAACATTCTGTTATACAAGATATATTCTGAGCTGTTCTCAAGATTTGCACTGTACTAAGTACAAAATTTGATTTGGATGGGGAATGATGCAGCCTCGTCCGTTTTTGGTTAAATACTTGACTAATAGTCGGGGTATCTAAGCTCAGCAGAAATTGTTGTGAAGCTCTATAGCACATCATGAAATATGACAGTATTCTAACCCTTTACTTAGAAAATGTGTGGGGTTAGATCTTAGTCGACTACCATTGAGCCGTAGATGATGCTATATTGGTTGGACGCCATAAGTTTCTTGTGTTTTGTCCATATTTCATAATCATATTGTATATTAGTTAGTAATTTCCGAGGGAAATTCTATGCAATAAGGTTAAGTTATTAGCAAGCTGTCATCTTTGATGGTGGATCATAAGTTTTGGCTTGTGATGATAGTATTTCAAGTGACCAAAGTTTAAACTGGTTAATTGAGCCTCTCTCTTCGTCGAGATTATTGCAAAAGTTTGATGCTAGTTATATAGCATCAGTACGGGATATAGAGTTATTTGGAGATGGAATGTTAAAGCGATAACAATTCTCGTTATTCTCTTTTAATAAGAAAGCATCAGAACTTGTTTGTAATGTGCTCTTTTGCCGAATACCTTGCTTGTTCAGCTACTTAGCAGTCGTTGCAGAAACAGACACACTTTTTGTTGACTTTGGCGCGTTTTTCCGAGTTTTCAATGTTTCATTATTGACAGGAGCAACGACATCAACTTTCTTTGGATTAATAGTCGTTTTTACTGTTGACTTTTTGTTATCCTTGATCTCAGGTATTCTTTTGTATGCAATGAGCATGGTGAGAATTCGTTGACGAATAGCTTATGCAGTATCATGTTCAAAGACAATGTTTTCAACTTCAGTAATTGGGATGTTGTCTTTTATGATTCTAAGCATTATATAAATGATGAATATGCCGCAATCAAATGTGGTAATCTGGGGGAGTTTTTCTTAAGGTCTTGTGCACATTTGCACAGCATTTATGTTAACGAGTCCGCCAAATATGGGTTTACATATGTTTTGAATTAGCATGATGAATTGTTCGTTGGCAAAAAGGGATTTATTGGCGACCGCGTTCATACCATCCAGAACATAAACTTTGCTATTACTAATAATGACCAAGTACCAATGATCACAGAATACAAATGGACAGAAGCACATTTTCTTGTCTTAACACAGAGTACTAAAGTCGACCACCTCACTATAGCAGATTTCGGGGCTTACAATGTATGCTGGAGAAAGCAAACTATATTCTGATGTCATTGTGACATTAAGCAAAAGACAAACAATATCTTCAGAGATAAATCTGCGTTTAAATAAAAATTCATTGATATTTTCTTCAATTTGTAAAACATTGGAAATGTTAATGACACGAGATTCTTATTTGTTTGATCTTATTGGTGGTTCAAGAATTTTCAAAGTACAGTCAGTTCCAGTGTTGAGCAACAAATTGTCTGGGAACTGTTTTATCATCTTGTTGATGACTTTTAGATCTAGTGGTTGTTAGAAGAAGAAGTCAATCATGTTGTTGTCAGACCCGATATTCATGTATAAAGCTTACGACGCGTTAAGGTACAGATGAGTGTAGTCTAAATCTTGTTTGTCGTTGAAAGCACTGAGGTTGGGTGGGGCATGATTTTTCTTGCATATTCTAAATGTAGAATTATCTTACTTGTTACCATCTCTGAACGTGCTTGAGGCATCAAGACATGTTGCTTGACTGATCTGACTGCTGTTGTTTGAGATTGTGATTATCTCTTCCTGCTCTTCTTGTTGGTCGATGTCCGTCATAAATGTCTTTGGATGAGTCGCCGAAGAATTCGAGTCGTTTGGCCTTTCACTCTGGGGAAGAGGAATAGAGCCATGATTCTAAAGAGCATCCTAACTTGGGAGAACATTTCCATCCCGAATTGAGTTAATGTCGTGACAAGCAGGTTACAGATGACTGTAATTAATTTCAGCATTTTGGT